>CAXIWQ010000208.1:163782-287471 GCA_964036275.1 Litoditis marina
GTGCCTGAGTACGAAAATGAGGTGCGGAAATCCTAAACCTTCCCGATCACAAGTGAGTGAGCGAAACGGCTTGGAAGTTTCGAAATCCTACTGTAGGAGTCTCAGTAGGAATGAAAAAAGACTATATCCATGTCATTCTGACCCGCAGTGTTTGCAGTTTGAATCTGTAGGTAGGTCTGCGGTCAAACCTTGTACGATACAACGTGTATCAAGGTCAAACTACAGATAAGAACCGCACCAAAACATGTTTGTAGTTTGATCATGGTGTTCAAACTACAACAGTTTCCTCGTAATATCTTCCTATTTCCAGCCGAGTGCCGCCTTTGCCCATGACGCTCTTCTCGTGGCAGCCGCCGCCCTCCAGAAGGCAACCGAACTGTTCGGAAGGGACCTGTTCGCCAAGTCAGACTACAATTATCGATTTTTCCATTGCTTGCTTTTGGAGAAACTATAACTAACCTTCATCTATTTTCACGGAAAGAAACATTCAGAAAGACTGCACTTCGTTTCGAACAAACAAAATTAAGAGAGTGAAATGTTTCTTTTGTCAAAGATAAACTGTCGAGTTCACTAGTCTTACACACATGAATGCTTGTATTACGTAAGTATTTATTTTTGTCTTTTTCAGTAGTTTTTTCCGCCACCAGCTGTTTAATAGAGGGAGGGCGGGACTGTTTTGTCGACCTCACGAGGACAGACTGAGAAGGGATCGAGAGTTCGAAACATTCGAACACGGAGACCGAATCTCGGAGGCCATGAAACAGGTAGTCGATATACTATTAGTCAGTTGCACAATTACGTGAAACATGTTAGACACAGCAGAACTGAGAAACGTGCAATGAGAAAGTGCCCGATGCATCGTTAGAATTCTAACTTTACATGACTATTCAATCGACTACTACATACATTCGAGAGTTCGAAACATTTGAACACGGAGGCAGAAACTAAGAAAAACAAAAAAAACAATCAAAGAATAAGAGTGGAGAAAGCGTGCTCATTGAACAATGCAAACGTGGGTTCATTCGTTACAACTTCCAATGTTTCATAAAAACATGTGACTTTCAGAGAATTTCCACGAAAAGTGGGTATTTTGACCACTGATGCTGGGGCTCTGAAGAAGATTGAAACAATATAACCAGAATGTCAAAAAAATAACTCACAAACAAACAGTTCTAGTTAATTTTTCTCAGAGATGTTTTTCACACAGTACAATATGTCAACATCGAACCAAGTATTCCGAGGAACACTAAGAAAATCAATACGGTCACCGCAAAATGTATTGGTATCTCGACAAATGATCCCAATTCGAGAGAGGGCGGAGCCAAATTTGAACTCGTTGTTCTGTTTTAGGTGATCTTGAAGGCAGATGAGGGTACCCTGACTGGTCATATTTTTACACCATCATCTATTACAGTTATCTGAAACAGTGTTTACGTGAAAACTCGCACGTTTTAGGAAATACCAGATCATAAGATACTAGAAGTAAATTGAATAGTCCCGTAGAGTTTGCATTTTAATGAGGAATCGTGCACTTTGACATTGCACGTTTATGAGTTCTGTTGTGTTTGAAACGTTTTACATGACTGTGCAATTGCCTTACAGTATATATTCCACAATTATCTGGAGCAGTGTTTACGTGAATTCTAGCACATTTCAGGAACTACCACATCACACGATCATAAAATGTAGTTTTGATTTCCGAGAGGTCACATGCTTCTATCTGACTGATATCATTACATTTACTTGATGTTCTCGAGTATTACTAATGACATCATTAAATTTCCTTGATGTTCTCGAGTATTACTAGATTGTATAAAAAGGTGCTGACTTATAAAGAACGCCTTTTTCTGGGATCCCATGTTGATTCACCTCACTTTGCCTTGTTAGTCGTTTACCCACATCCTGCTTTTCTTCGTTCCTTAGTTCAATTGTTCGATGTTGTATTTATTCCGTAAGTTATTATAATAACATCCAAGCCGAAAATTCCCATTCTCTTTCTGTATCCAACTAGTACATTCACACTTCAATGAACATTCTGTTACGATGATTTACATTCGAATTCTTCCAGAATGCGTTTACTGTGTCTCTTATTTTTCGTCTGTGTGGTGCGAGGAATGCCGCGATATCAACGAGAAAACTGACAGTTAGTTTGGCAATGGTAAGCTTCGACGAAAAATTTGTCCAATCCACAATTTGGTGGCAATCTGTTCATACATTGTGAATGTCTTTCATTGGATATATTTTATAGACGTGAGCCAACATGTAACCGAGTAGAAACTTTTTTAACCATTTTTCAAAATTGATTTCAGAGGAATTGAGAAGTAATTTTTTTTTATATTGTAGTTACTTTCATTAAGGAAATCCGTCCAAAAACAACAGAAAAAAATCAGAATTTTCTTCGTTCTGATATTCAAAGGAACACGACTTATCCCAAAACCACAATGTAACCAACCCCTCTGCTTTCCACTAACCCCTTGCTCCGCTTCTCTAACCCCCTCTCCGATTGCAGTGCTCTCTCCGCTGTTGTCTCACTCTCTGTTCGGTCTCCCGCAACAAGCTCTCTTCATTCCAAATTCAATGTAAACTCAAGGCTCGCACCTGATTCTCGAGAATATGACCAGTCAGGGTACCCTCATCTGCCGTCAAGATCACCTGAAACAGAGCAACGAGTTCAAATTTGGCTCCGCCCTCTCTCGAATCGGGATCTTTCGTCGAGATACCAATACATTTTGCGGTGACCGTATTGATTTTCTTAGTGTTCCTCGGAATACTTGGTTTGATGTTGACATATTGTACTGTGTGAAAAACATCTCTGAGAAAAATTAACTAGAACTGTTTGTTTGTGAGTTATTTTTTTGACATTCTGGTTATATTGTTTCAATCTTCTTCAGAGCCCCAGCATCAGTGTTCAAAATACCCACTTTTCGTAGAAATTCTCTGAAAGTCACATTTTTTTATGAAACATTGGAAGTTGGGACGAATGAACTCACGTTTGCATTGTTCAATGAGCACGCGTTCTCCACTCCTTTTTTCTGATTGTTTTTTGTTTTTCTTAGTTGCTGTCTCCGTGTTCAAATGTTTCGAACTCTCGAATGTATGTAGTAGTCGATTGAATAGTCATGTAAGAATTCTAACGATGCATCGGGCACTTTCTCATTGCACGTTTCTCAGTTCTGCTGTGTCTAACATGTTTCACGTAATTGTGCAACTGACTAATAGTATATCGACTACCTGTTTCATGGCCTCCGAGATTCGGTCTCCGTGTTCGAATGTTTCGAACTCTCGATCCCTTCTCAGTCTGTCCTCGTGAGGTCGACAAAACAGTCCCGCCCTCCCTCTATTAAACAGCTGGTGGCGGAAAAAACTACTGAAAAAGACAAAAATAAATCCTTACGTAATACAAGCATTCATGTGTGTAAGACTAGTGAACTCGACAATTTATCTTTGACAAAAGGAACATTTCACTCTCTTAGTTTTTGTTTGTTCGAAACGAAGTGCAGCCTTTCTGAATGTTTCTTTCCGTGAAAATAGATGAAGGTTAGTTATAGTTTCTCCAAAAGCAAGCAATGGAAAAATCACGTGGGAAAACGTGAATTTTCACGGGTCCACACCTACTAATCATGCATGAACATGCCTTTTATTGTCGATGGGGAGCAAACTACAGCGTTTCTTTCAGAGAACACCTGTTTTCTGCTCACGTGACACACGTGACACACGTGTTTTTCCTTTTGTTCACATTTCTAGTGCCCTCCTACTGGAGGGCGTTCCAAAATTTGTCTTAACCACAACTTTCATTGGGTCAGAACGAGAAAGTACCTCAAACTTGGGTAATTAAACCAACGAGAGGGAAGGATAGTGGTGGACGCTCATGAGACGTACGTATCTTGAAAAATTGCCCCCTTTAAGCGCTAAAACAGATAGTATTAGGTTAGTTTGAGCGCTAAAAGTAATGCAATTCAATCTAATTTTAAATAAAAAATGTAAAAAGCTTACGGCACCCGGGATTCCCAAGCCGTCTCCGATCCAAGTACTAACCGGGCCCAACGTTGCTTGACTTGCCAGATCGGACGGGATGGCGTATTTTCAACGTGGTATGGTCGTCAGCGAAAGTGTTGGGGGATCTACTAGGGACATGCTGGAGGCAGATTTACGCAACTAGGACATATAAAACATAAATAAGTTATTTCTTAACTTTCCTAGCAACTAATTTGCTAAATTAGTCACACAGAAGTTCACGTGGTTTCCACGTGAGTTCGGACTAAATACCCGAAAATAGCAGTTTTAAGGGTCTTTCATCGCACATAATTCGAATAATTGTTAATTATATCTTGCAATATCTTGATCTACCAGTCGAGAATACAGTTTTCTCTAAGTGAAACGCTGTGCAAGTCACCAACTTTTCCCCATCCCCAGCTATAGCCCTGTAGAATCGTGGTTTTTCGCTCATATCTCAGCTTCAGAAGCTCGAAACAGGAAAATGACAAGATTTCCGCGATCGGCACGTCATTTGGCATGCACACGGCGCACAAAAAAGCGAATTTGGAGAAAAAATTCCGATTGCAAATGGCAAAAATCTATAGGTATTCGAACCTCCCCCCTCCGGCACGGGAGGCGGCAGCACTACCCACTAGGCCACCGGACACCTCCGAGCCGGAATGCTTGTTTCGGGGGAAAGAGCGCGCGGTTCACTGTTGTATATGGGAATGTTAGGTTTTTCATAGATGAGATGAATGATGTAGCTCTCAATTCTCAATTGTAGCCCTCAAATGTGGACCAAATTTCAATTTCGTCCCCCGGAACGAAACTCGATGAGAATTTGGAAAAAGTTATTGGAAAAATCTACGAATAGCTTTGGTAAAAGTATTTTCTATTATGTTTAACTTAAATTGAGGTGTGGTGTGCAAAAAAATCAACTTTTGTTTCACGTTATTCACGTGGGAAAACGTGAATTTTCACGGGTCCACACCTACTAATCATGCATGAACATGCCTTTTATTGTCGATGGGGAGCAAACTACAGCGTTTCTTTTAGAGAACACCTGTTTTCTGCTCACGTGACACACGTGACACACGTGTTTTTCCTTTTGTTCACATTTCTAGTGCCCTCCTACTGGAGGGCGTTCCAAAATTTGTCTTAACCACAACTTTCATTGGGTCAGAACGAGAAAGTACCTCAAACTTGGGTAATTAAACCAACGAGAGGGAAGGATAGTGGTGGACGCTCATGAGACGTACGTATCTTGAAAAATTGCCCCCTTTAAGCGCTAAAACAGATAGTATTAGGTTAGTTTGAGCGCTAAAAGTAATGCAATTCAATCTAATTTTAAATAAAAAATGTAAAAAGCTTACGGCACCCGGGATTCCCAAGCCGTCTCCGATCCAAGTACTAACCGGGCCCAACGTTGCTTGACTTGCCAGATCGGACGGGATGGCGTATTTTCAACGTGGTATGGTCGTAAGCGAAAGTGTTGGGGGATCTACTAGGGACATGCTGGAGGCAGATTTACGCAACTAGGACATATAAAACATAAATAAGTTATTTCTTAACTTTCCTAGCAACTAATTTGCTAAATTAGTCACACAGAAGTTCACGTGGTTTCCACGTGAGTTCGGACTAAATACCCGAAAATAGCAGTTTTAAGGGTCTTTCATCGCACATAATTCGAATAATTGTTAATTATATCTTGCAATATCTTGATCTACCAGTCGAGAATACAGTTTTATCTAAGTGAAACGCTGTGCAAGTCACCAACTTTTCCCCATCCCCAGCTATAGCCCTGTAGAATCGTGGTTTTTCGCTCATATCTCAGCTTCAGAAGCTCGAAACAGGAAAATGACAAGATTTCCGCGATCGGCACGTCATTTGGCATGCACACGGCGCACAAAAAAGCGAATTTGGAGAAAAAATTCCGATTGCAAATGGCAAAAATCTATAGGTATTCGAACCTCCCCCCTCCGGCACGGGAGGCGGCAGCACTACCCACTAGGCCACCGGACACCTCCGAGCCGGAATGCTTGTTTCGGGGGAAAGAGCGCGCGGTTCACTGTTGTATATGGGAATGTTAGGTTTTTCATAGATGAGATGAATGATGTAGCTCTCAATTCTCAATTGTAGCCCTCAAATGTGGACCAAATTTCAATTTCGTCCCCCGGAACGAAACTCGATGAGAATTTGGAAAAAGTTATTGGAAAAATCTACGAATAGCTTTGGTAAAAGTATTTTCTATTATGTTTAACTTGAATTGAGGTGTGGTGTGCAAAAAAATCAACTTTTGTTTCACGTTATTCACGTGGGAAAACGTGAATTTTCACGGGTCCACACCTACTAATCATGCATGAACATGCCTTTTATTGTCGATGGGGAGCAAACTACAGCGTTTCTTTTAGAGAACACCTGTTTTCTGCTCACGTGACACACGTGACACACTGTTTTTCCTTTTGTTCACATTTCTAGTGCCCTCCTACTGGAGGGCGTTCCAAAATTTGTCTTAACCACAACTTTCATTGGGTCAGAACGAGAAAGTACCTCAAACTTGGGTAATTAAACCAATGAGAGGGTAGGATAGTGGTGCACGCTCATGAGACCTACGTATATTGGTCTGGCCGGCTGGCCAAAACGCCCCTTTCAAGCGCTAAAACAGATAGTATTTGGTATGTTTGGGCGCTAAAACTAAGGAAATTCGATCTAGTTTTAAATAAAAATATAAAAAGCTTACGGCACCCGGGATTCCCAAGCCGTCTCCAATCCAAGTACTAACCGGGCCCAACGTTGCTTGACTTGCCAGATCGGACGGGATGGCGTATTTTCACCGTGGTATGGTCGTAAGCGAAAGCACTCGGGGGTCTACTAGGGACATGCTGGGGGCAGATTTACGCAACTAGGACACATAAAACATAAATAAGCAAATTCTTAACGTTCCCAGCCACTAATTTGCTGAATTTCTCAGTCACAAGTTCACGTGGTTTCCACGTGAATTCGGACAAAACGCGCGAAAATAGCAGTTTTAAAGGTCTTTCCTCGCGCATAATTCGAACAATTCTTAATTATATCTCGCAATCTCTTGATCTACCAGTCGAGAATACAGTTTTCTGTGAGTCAACCGCTGTACAAGTCACCAACTTCTCCCCATCCCCAGCTATAGACCTGTAGAATCGCGGTTTTTCGCTCATATCTCAGCTTTGGAGGGTCGAAAAACGAAAATGACAAGATTTCCGCGATCGGCACGTCATTTTGTATGCACACGGCACGAAAAGAAGCAAATTCGGAAAAAATTACCCGATTGCAAATGACAAAAATCTACAGATATTTGAACCTCCCCCCTCCGGCACGGGAGGCGGCAGCACTATCCACTAGGCCACCGGACACCTCCGAGCCGGAATGCTTGTTTCGGGGGGGGGGGGGGGGGGGGGGGAGCGCGCGGTTCACTGTTGTATATGGAAATGTTAGGTTTTTCATAGATGAGATAAATGATTTAGCTCTCAGTTCTCGATTGTAGCCCTCAAATGGGAAGCAAATTCCAATTTCGTTAATTTTCGAAACTCGATGAGAATTCGGATAAAGTTATGGGAAAAATCTACGAATAGCTTTAGTGAAAGTATTTTCCATTATGTTTAACATGAATTGAGGTGTAGTGTGCAAAAAGTTCGACTTTTGTTTCACTTGACTCACGTGGGAAAACGTGCATTTTCACGGCTCCTTACCTACTAAACATGCATGAACATCCCTTTTGTTGCCGATGTGGAGCAAACTACAACGTATCTTTTAGAGAACACCTGATGTCTGCTCACGTGACGCACGTGACACACGTGTTTTTACTTTTGTTCACATTCTTAGTGCCCTCCTACTGGTGGGCGTTCCAAAATTTGTCTTAACCACAACTTCCATTGGGTCAGAACGAGAAAGTACCTCAAACTTGGGTAATTAAACCAACGAGAGGGTAGGATAGTGGTGCACGCTCATGAGACGTACGTATATTGGTCTGGCCGGCTGGCCAAAACGCCCCTTTCAAGCGCTAAAACAGATAGTATTTGGTTAGTTTGGGCGCTAAAACTAAGGAAATTCGATCTAGTTTTAAATAAAAATATAAAAAGCTTACGGCACCCGGGATTCCCAAGCCGTCTCCGATCCAAGTACTAACCGGGCCCAACGTTGCTTGACTTGCCAGATCGGACGGGATGGCGTATTTTCAACGTGGTATGGTCGTAAGCGAAAGAATTGGGGGGTCTACTAGGGACATGCTGGAGGCAGATTTACGCAACTAGGACACATAAAACATAAATAAACAATTTCATAACTTTCCCAGCCACTAATTTGCTGAATTTCTCAGTCACAAGTTCACGTGGTTTCCACGTGAATTCGGACAAAACGCGCGAAAATAGCAGTTTTAAAGGTCTTTCCTCGCGCATAATTCGAACAATTCTTAATTATATCTCGCAATCTCTTGATCTACCAGTCGAGAATACAGTTTTCTGTGAGTCAACCGCTGTACAAGTCACCAACTTCTCCCCATCCCTAGCTATAGACCTGTAGAATCGCGGTTTTTCGCTCATATCTCAGCTTTGGAGGGTCGAAAAACGAAAATGACAAGATTTCCGCGATCGGCACGTCATTTTGTATGCACACGGCACGAAAAGAAGCAAATTCGGAAAAAATTACCCGATTGCAAATGACAAAAATCTACAGGTATTTGAACCTCCCCCCTCCGGCACGGGAGGCGGCAGCACTATCCACTAGGCCACCGGACACCTCCGAGCCGGAATGCTTGTTTCGGGGGGGGGGGGGAGAGCGCGCGGTTCACTGTTGTATATGGAAATGTTAGGTTTTTCATAGATGAGATAAATGATTTAGCTCTCAGTTCTCGATTGTAGCCCTCAAATGGGAAGCAAATTCCAATTTCGTTAATTTTCGAAACTCGATGAGAATTCGGATAAAGTTATGGGAAAAATCTACGAATAGCTTTAGTGAAAGTATTTTCCATTATGTTTAACATGAATTGAGGTGTAGTGTGCAAAAAGTTCGACTTTTGTTTCACTTGACTCACGTGGGAAAACGTGCATTTTCACGGCTCCTTACCTACTAAACATGCATGAACATCCCTTTTGTTGCCGATGTGGAGCAAACTACAACGTTTCTTTTAGAGAACACCTGATGTCTGCTCACGTGACGCACGTGACACACGTGTTTTTACTTTTGTTCACATTCTTAGTGCCCTCCTACTGGAGGGCGTTCCAAAATTTGTCTTAACCACAACTTCCATTGGGTCAGAACGAGAAAGTACCTCAAACTTGGGTAATTAAATCAACGAGAGGGTAGGATAGTGGTGCACGCTCATGAGACGTACGTATATTGGTCTGGCCGGCTGGCCAAAACGCCCCTTTCAAGCGCTAAAACAGATAGTATTTGGTTTGTTTGGGCGCTAAAACTAAGGAAATTCGATCTAGTTTTAAATAAAAATATAAAAAGCTTACGGCACCCGGGATTCCCAAGCCGTCTCCGATCCAAGTACTAACCGGGCTCAACGTTGCTTGACTTGCCAGATCGGACGGGATGGCGTATTTTCAACGTGGTATGGTCGTAAGCGAAAGAATTGGGGGGTCTACTAGGGACATGCTGGAGGCAGATTTACGCAACTAGGACACATAAAACATAAATAAACAATTTCATAACTTTCCCAGCCACTAATTTGCTTAATTTCTCAGTCACAAGTTCACGTGGTTTCCACGTGAATTCGGACAAAACGCGCGAAAATAGCAGTTCTAACGGTCTTTCCTCGCCCATAATTCGAACAATTGTTAATTATATCTCGCAATCTCTTGATCTACCAGTCGAGAATACAGTTTTCTGTGAGTCAACCGCTGTACAAGTCACCAACTTTTCCCCATCCCCAGCTATAGCCCTGTAGAATCGCGGTTTTTCGCTCATATCTCAGCTTTGGAGGGTCGAAACACAAAAATTACAAGATTCCCGCGATCGGCACGTCATTTTGTATGCACACGGCACGAAAAGAAGCTAACTCGGAAAAAATTTCCCGATTGCAAACGGCAAGAATCTACAGGTATTTGAACCTCCCCCCTCCGGCACGGGAGGCGGCAGCACTATCCACTAGGCCACCGGACACCTCCGAGCCGGAATGCTTGTTTCGGGGGGAAGAGCGCGCGGTTCACTGTTGTATATGTAAATGTTAGGTTTTTCAAAGATGAGATGAATGATTTAGCTCTCAGTTCTCGATTGTAGCCCTCAAATGGGAAGCAAATTCCAATTTCGTGAATTTCCGAAACTCGATGAGAATTTGGATAAAGTTATGGGCAAAATCTACGAATAGCTTTAGTAAAAGTATTTTCTATGATGTTTAACATGAATTGAGGTGTAGTGTGCAAAAAGTTCGACTTTTGTTTCACGTGACTCACGTGGGAAAACGTGCATTTTCACGGGTCCACACCTCAACTGAACGAACATCCCTTTTGTTGCCGATGCGGAGCAAACTACAACGTTTCTTTTAGAGAACACCTGTTTTCTGCTCACGTGAGACACGTGACACACGTGTTTTTACTTTTGTTCACATTCTTAGTGCCCTCCTACTGGAGGGCGTTCCAAAATTTGTCTTAACCACAACTTCCATTGGGTCAGAACGAGAAAGTACCTCAAACTTGGGTAATTAAACCAACGAGAGGGAAGGATAGTGGTGGACGCTCATGAGACGTACGTATCTTGAAAAATTGCCCCCTTTAAGCGCTAAAACAGATAGTATTCATGAAAAAGTGGGGGCCCAACGACTGTGAGATTTGTCTTCTGCTGTGCGCCGCTTAGACAGCTACTCTCAAATGGAGCAGCTACTGCTACAAAAACCGAAAAATACTAATATACTCAAGTATAACTGTTCATTACAAACATACAAAAGTCGTAATATATTTTTTCAAACCTGTAAACTAGAATCTACAAATCACAGCTGCAAAAGAGAGAACAACTGTTGAATAATATGACAAGCGTAGCACCTAGAGTTGAAGTAACGACAAAAAACTGCAAACCATTGTGCACAACACCAGAAACTTTACAATTGACTACCTTGAGTTAACATCTGTGATTTGTAGATTCTAGTTTACAGGTTTGAAAAAATATTTTACGACTTTTGTATGTTTGTAATGAACAGTTATACTTGAGTATATTAGTATTTTTCGGTTTTTGTAGCAGTAGCTGCTCCATTTGAGAGTAGCTGTCTGAGCGGCGCACAGCAGAAGACAAATCTCACAGTCGTTGGGCCCCCACTTTTTCATGAATTTTTCTCTTTTTGTATACATGCCGTAGGTATGTGGTTTGATCTGTACGGTGAAGATAAAATTGTTTTCCTGATGAACCACTTGTCAAGTATTACCATCATTCGAAAAAATATGACTTCAACATTGCAGTTCTAAAAACTTACTTCATCTGGTCTTCAGAATCCCAGAATACGTCATGTTTGAATGACGTTTCGTCGTGAATTGACGATTTTTAAGAAACTTTCAGCATTCGAAAACATATTTCACGTCCTTTTTTTCAAAGTTGACGTCATCTGGCCTTCTGAATTCTAGAATAAGTCATATTCAGATAGAGCTTCATCGTTAATGTACCATTTTTAAGATATTTTCAGCATTCGAAAATATATTTCACGTTAATTCTGCATTTCAAAAGTTGACGTCATCTGGCCTTCTGAATCCCAGAATACGCCACTCTTAGACTGATTTTTACTGTTAATTGACCCTTTCTATCAAGAGATTACCATCATTTGAAAATATATGTCACGTCAACTTTGCACTTTTCACAAATGACGTCATCTGGTCTCCAGAATCCTGAAGGACGTCAGAAGTAGAATACTTCATATTCAAAAAAAAGTCACGATGGCATCATATTTCAATTTTCAAGCAAATCGGTAATTGTTTCTCTAAGTTACAGTACAGTTTGAGTTGTCGACCGGACAGAGAGAGTGAGAGAGCGTGCTGAATGGAGAGACGCAGACGTTTTCTGAAAAATGTCTATAACTTTGTTTGAAACAATTTTTTCGCAAATTTATTTTGATTCGCCAGGGTTTGAGTAGATATTACATCCCTTACACAATTTGCAACAAAATCGGTTAAGTAGAAACCCTTGAACTGGGAATCTTCCCTTGTTTCGACTATGATGTCATCTGAGCTCCAGAATCCTCGATGACGTCATCAGTAGAAGTCTAACATCTAAATCGATGTCAGTTCATGTCGTGGTATCATACTTCAAATTTTACTTGAATTGGTTAGGACTGAGCTGAGTTATAACGCAATTTCATTTACCCCGACAGAGAGGGCGAGAGAGTGCACGAAATGAAGAGACGCAGAGACATTTTCAAAGACTCATAACTTGATGAAAAATAATTTTTTTCGAAAAAAAGTTTGCGCCCCCAAGGTTTGAGTGGGACATCTGTCGTGTCCCCACTTTTCAGTCAAATCGGTTTACACATAAAAATTTCCCAGAAGTGCGTTCACACACACACACACAAACACACACTCTCACACACACACGGCGGAAGTTGGCGGTCTGCATGAAGCGCATAACGTCATAACTCGGCTTAAACTTAATACATTTTGTTCAAATTTTGAAAATAGCTTGTAAATATGCCATGAAATATCAACAAATCATAAAAAGTTTTGATTTGCACGTTTGGGCCTTTTTGCGGGTGAACTAAAAAAATGAAAGCGCGCATTAGCCGAACCAAAGACAAATCTCGCACAGCGCTTCGCGCTGCGCGCGATTAGGTTAGTTTGAGCGCTAAAAGTAATGCAATTCAATCTAATTTTAAATAAAAAATGTAAAAAGCTTACGGCACCCGGGATTCCCAAGCCGTCTCCGATCCAAGTACTAACCGGGCCCAACGTTGCTTGACTTGCCAGATCGGACGGGATGGCGTATTTTCAACGTGGTATGGTCGTAAGCGAAAGTGTTGGGGGATCTACTAGGGACATGCTGGAGGCAGATTTACGCAACTAGGACATATAAAACATAAATAAGTTATTTCTTAACTTTCCTAGCAACTAATTTGCTAAATTAGTCACACAGAAGTTCACGTGGTTTCCACGTGAGTTCGGACTAAATACCCGAAAATAGCAGTTTTAAGGGTCTTTCATCGCACATAATTCGAATAATTGTTAATTATATCTTGCAATCTCTTGATCTACCAGTCGAGAATACAGTTTTCTCTAAGTGAAACGCTGTGCAAGTCACCAACTTTTCCCCATCCCCAGCTATAGCCCTGTAGAATCGTGGTTTTTCGCTCATATCTCAGCTTCAGAAGCTCGAAACAGGAAAATGACAAGATTTCCGCGATCGGCACGTCATTTTGCATGCACACGGCGCACAAAAAAGCAAATTTGGAGAAAAAATTCCGATTGCAAATGGCAAAAATATATAGGTATTCGAACCTCCCCCCTCCGGCACGGGAGGCGGCAGCACTACGGTTTAATTATCCAAGTTTCCGGCACGGGAGGCGGCGGCACGGGAGGCGGCAGCACTACGGTTTAATTACCCAAGTTTGAGGTTTCCGATTGCACTCATTCGCACTTTTGACTCACTGGTGCGCGGTCGATATTTATATCTCTCGACCTTTTCCTTCATTACTGGTTATATTCCGTTTTTCCTGCTGGTTTCTGGTCTATTGGAGAATGATCTACTTGCGCAAAGTCCAGTGGCAGGACTATCATTCTCATCGTTTATATTGCCACCGGATAAGGTATATTCTTCGAATCGTGATAATTGTTTTCTTCATTGGCCGATATTTGCTGGAATTGGAGCGGCCCCAATTCAATTGATTGATTTGTACTAGCCGCCAGATAAGGTCTATCGTTCAACTCTTTGTAGTTTGGTGTGTACAATGGACGTTGATATTAATGCTACTCCGTCTCGTGCTGTTTGTTTCCAGGTTTCGAAGAGAGGAAGAGTGGAGTCCCCTACTCTGAAGCCTGAACGCTAGTAGATACGCTAGCTCTGAAAAATAATCTAGTAGTTTTCCAAGGTCTTACGGTATTCACGCGGCTCTATGGTATATTCCCACGCTTGCGGCATTCGCGTAACCCGTACTAGATACGACACACTGGCGTTTATAGGGGAGCTGTATTCATAAAACGACAATCCATCAAATCGCGATATTGCCTAACAACAATAGTTGTACAAAATGGCAATAAATGTATAACTATTTCAGAAGTACTTATTTTAAGTACTTCATTTTTGGTAAAAGCTTAATTTATTAAGTTTCTAACATTCAATATGAAATTTAAGAATAACCGTTGCCCGCGTCAATACTTCAGCTACCGTAACCCGAAACGCTAGTAGATTCCCTAGTTGATATCAACATCGGGTTTTTTCCTCGCGTATCTACTAGCGTTCAGGCTTCAGAGTATTGGTGTCAATCCCATTGGTTCGATCAAGGAAGATCTATCATATCTGGCAAAGGACGAAAATGTACCTGTCTATCTGAGGAACATTGTTGCTTTTTTGGCCAATATTGTGGAGGAGCAGACAACTACCATCACCAACTTGACACGTGAGAATCATGAATTACGCACATTGTTCGATTTCCATAATGCTAAGCCGGTTTCACCCATTTCCAAGATTGTTGCTGAGAGTAAGGAGACAGCTCCAGTTGTGTGTAACCATAAGTGTGTTGTGGATCCATGTGAAGACCGTGAAAGGTCTCGTGCTGTTGTACTGAGTGGTGTTCCGGAGTCGGACTCACAATATCCTGTTGGTAGAAATGATGATGATGTTCATAAGGTAAAATTGGTTGTTAATTCGTTGGGCGTTGAGTGTTCGCCAGTGGCAGTGTACCGCATGGGTCAGATGGGGCCTCATCCTCGTCTGCTCAAGGTGGTGCTTCCCACCAGCAAACACCAACAGCTGCTGTGTAATCGTTCTCGTTGGCTGCGAGGTTCTCAGTTCCACGGAGTATGGCTCCGTCCATCACTCACCAAGGAAGAGAGAGATCGCCAGCGGCGAGAGCGTCTACTGAAGGAACCTTGGAAGCGTCCCGGCAACCAAACCCAACGGTCGCAGGGTATTAGGGCGTACGGAGATCCCTCCGGCGTCCGAGCACCAAGGTTTCAGCAGTGGAACAACGGGGGTTCGGGAAATTATTAACCCCTCTCCGGCCCCCTCTAGGTAACAGAATAAGTAGTCAGGTTTTTAAATGCATTCTCTTAAACATCAGATCCGTTTCGAAAAATAGTGCTGCGCTTCAGAACCTCTTGCAACAAGACAACATTGATATAGCAGTTTTGACCGAAACTTGGTTGAAAGCGAAAAGTGAGAATGGGGTTATTTTAGGTCCATTGTTGAACAAGTATCAGTGCGTTCGTTGTGATAGGAAACGCCTAATAGGTGGTGGAATTGTGTTAATATTAAGATCGGGTCTGAAATTTAAAGAGATTTTTCCGGAATGTGTATCGAAAGGTTACGAAATTTTAATAGTCGATATTTACTTGTCTAATAGTGCTTTTCGTTTCATTGCGGTTTACCGTACTCCTTCTTGTTCAATAGCGCACTCTTTCCAATTGAATAAGTGCATCAGTGATTTATCTGTTTGTGATCATCCGGTTGTTTGTCTGGGGGATTTTAACCTACCCGAATTGCATTGGCCATTAGGCGGACAATCAAATCTTTCCACAATAGCGGAAAGTTTTGTTGATATGATTGAAGATTGTGAACTGAAACAATACGTTATAGCACCAAGTCGGAAAAATCACTTTTTGGATCTCGTGTTATGCAATAAGCTTGACCTAATTGAGAATTGTCGAGTTACTACGCCTGTTGGAACCAGCGATCATAATTCTATTCATTTTGATATGAAAGTTACGCGTCAGCCTGAGAAACTTGTCTGGAAAAGAGAATTCAAAGAAGCTGATTACGGTATTATACGTGGGTACCTAGCTGGTGTAGATTGGATTGGTTCTTTTTCCACAGCTTGCTCCATTGACCAAATGTACGAGATGTTTATTGCGATTTTAAACCATACCATAGAAATGTTTGTACCTATGCGTATGGTTGTGGCAAATCGCACTAATCTTCCAAGTTATTTGAGAAATATGAGTATGTATAGAGATGAACTATGGGAGCGCGCCCATTGCTCGACAAATAACACTTTGTGGCAAGAGTATACTGATTACATTCTGAAGTTCACAAAAGCGTTGAATAAGTTCAATAGATCTATTGAAAACCGAATTATCGAGAAGGGAAACTCCCAGACTGTTTATAAGTTGGTTAATTCACGTTTGAAAAGTGGAAAAACTATGCCAAGTATGAACGGACCAAACTACAAAGTTTGTGTATAAGATATTGACCGAGCAAATCTATTGGCAGATACATTTCAGAGTGTTTTTTCTACTGATAGTGCCCCTATTCCTGCGTTTGATGTTCCGAATATTGTAAAAATGGAAAACTCGATCCGGTTTGATAGAATAGAAATAGAAAAATTGTTACGTTTATGGCCCATGTCATTTTCTCAAACACCGGACGGTATTCCATTTAAATACATCAAACATTTAACTGTTGAAATTTGTGGCCCCCTAGAATATATTTTCAATTTAAGTGTGTGGAAAGGGGAGGTACCGGAACGATGGAAACATTCTCTGGTCACTCCTCTACCAAAGAAACCCCCATTTTCCAACCCAAGTAACTACAGACCAGTTAGCATTACGTCAATATTTGCCAGACTGTTCGAAAAAATATTAAAGCGCGTAATGATAATACATCTGAATGAGAATAATATTTTATCTCCTCATCAACACGGTTTCAGAAAAGGTAAATCTGTGGAAACACAGATGCTAGAATGTGTTAATGAATGGACCCTTTCTTTAGATAAGAAAGAATCTGTGGATGTAGTATATTTCGATTTCTCGAAAGCGTTCGACCGAGTTTCACACAGACTGTTGCTAAATAAACTTGAAAAACTTGGCTTCCATTATACTATTGTATCATGGATTAAAGAATATCTGAGGAAACGCACGTTTGCCGTGAGAGTTAATTCGAGTTTTTCTAGTTCACGTGAAATCACTAGTGGAGTTCCACAAGGTAGTGCTCTCTCCCCGATTCTTTTCAACATATTTACGTTTGAACTACCTAGTATTCTGACTGAATCTCCAGTTATACGCTGTAAAGTTTTTGCTGATGATACAAAAGTTTTCAAATCTTTCAGTAATGGCGAAAGTAATGAGGAGTTGCAGAAATGCCTAGATAGGATGTATAAATGGTCTGTAGATTGGGGTCTTCCACCATCAGTAGAAAAAACAAGTGTCCTGCATTTAGGCACCAAAAACCCGCGTCAAACCTACGAAATGAACGGAATAAATCTCAGAAAAGTAGATCAAAATGTTCGAGATCTCGGGTTTTTGTTAAATCAAAACCTTTCATTCAAAGATCATGTGAAATATATCATCAAGTCCGCAAAGCATCGAACATACAATCTTTTCAAAGTTTTGAAAACTCGAAATAGTAAGGTTTGGCTAAAAGCGTATAAAACTTATGTCCGACCAATGGTTGAATTCGGTACTACTGTGTTTAACTCAGATAGCGGGTTTGTTAAGAAACTTGAATCAGTTCAAAACGACTTCACTAGAAAGTTGTTTTTCCGTCTGGGTGGCTATACGTATTGTAAAATCCCGAGTTCTGCATTTAGAAACAGGAAACTGAACTTGGTCACTTTAGAATCTAGAAGAAATACTACAGACCTCATCATGATTCATAAAATCATAACTAGTCAATGTGGATTGAGTGCAGCAGACTTCTTTACGTTCAGACCTTCACGTACTAGAGGTTCTAGAGCGAAATTCAGTTTCCCAACTCCAAAAACTAGCCAACGTGCGAAGTTTTTCACAGTACGGGCTGGATCCAAGTACTTGAAATTGAGCAAGAAATCCAAAATACCGATGTCATTATCTGCCGCAAAAAAGCACTTTAAGTGAATGCATTTGAATAAGACTTCTACTGTGTTTTCCTGTGATCCTGTTAGATTGGCCCAAATTGTTCCCTGTGTGATTTGTTTTATCCGTATTGAACATACTGTTTACTTTCATTTACTGTGATGAACGAATGATGTTTGATTTCTGACACTTTTTTCCGCTTTTGAGTGTTTGTATCCTACTGTCATTTTTGGTTTCTCCTCTTGTATATCACATGCTTGCATGTAAATAAATCAATCAATCAATCAAAACTACCCACTAGGCCACCGGACACCTCCGAGCCGGAATGCTTGTTTCGGGGGAAAGAGCGCGCGGTTCACTGTTGTATATGGGAATGTTAGGTTTTTCATAGATGAGATGAATGATGTAGCTCTCAATTCTCAATTGTAGCCCTCAAATGTGGACCAAATTTCAATTTCGTCCCCCGGAACGAAACTCGATGAGAATTTGGAAAAAGTTATTGGAAAAATCTACGAATAGCTTTGGTAAAAGTAATTGAGGTGTGGTGTGCAAAAAAATCAACTTTTGTTTCACGTTATTCACGTGGGAAAACGTGAATTTTCACGGGTCCACACCTACTAATCATGCATGAACATGCCTTTTATTGTCGATGGGGAGCAAACTACAGCGTTTCTTTTAGAGAACACCTGTTTTATGCTCACGTGACACACGTGACACACGTGTTTTTCCTTTTGTTCACATTTCTAGTGCCCTCCTACTGGAGGGCGTTCCAAAATTTGTCTTAACCACAACTTTCATTGGGTCAGAACGAGAAAGTACCTCAAACTTGGGTAATTAAACCAACGAGAGGGAAGGATAGTGGTGGACGCTCATGAGACGTACGTATCTTGAAAAATTGCCCCCTTTAAGCGCTAAAACAGATAGTATTAGGTTAGTTTGAGCGCTAAAAGTAATGCAATTCAATCTAATTTTAAATAAAAAATGTAAAAAGCTTACGGCACCCGGGATTCCCAAGCCGTCTCCGATCCAAGTACTAACCGGGCCCAACGTTGCTTGACTTGCCAGATCGGACGGGATGGCGTATTTTCAACGTGGTATGGTCGTAAGCGAAAGTGTTGGGGGATCTACTAGGGACATGCTGGAGGCAGATTTACGCAACTAGGACATATAAAACATAAATAAGTTATTTCTTAACTTTCCTAGCAACTAATTTGCTAAATTAGTCACACAGAAGTTCACGTGGTTTCCACGTGAGTTCGGACTAAATACCCGAAAATAGCAGTTTTAAGGGTCTTTCATCGCACATAATTCGAATAATTGTTAATTATATCTTGCAATCTCTTGATCTACCAGTCGAGAATACAGTTTTCTCTAAGTGAAACGCTGTGCAAGTCACCAACTTTTCTCCATCCCCAGCTATAGCCCTGTAGAATCGTGGTTTTTCGCTCATATCTCAGCTTCAGAAGCTCGAAACAGGAAAATGACAAGATTTCCGCGATCGGCACGTCATTTTGCATGCACACGGCGCACAAAAAAGCAAATTTGGAGAAAAAATTCCGATTGCAAATGGCAAAAATCTACTCCTACCAAACTACTAGTGAGATTGTAGTCAGCTACTAGTTTATCTGTGGTAAAGTCAATTTTGAAAAAAAAATGTTTGTTTTGCAAAAAAATGTTTTGCACCATCCGGGACTCAAACTCTCGAGCTCTCGCTTCTGGAGCGAGACACTTACACTACGTACGTCATAGGAAATCTGGGACTACAGGTAAACTCGTAGTAAACTAGTAGTAGTAGTAAATGAAGAGTACTCTCGTAGTAGAGTAGGGGTATCCTGGTAGAAAACTAGTAGTAAATACGGACGTCAAATTAAAAAATGCATTTTGGCAGTCTGAAACTAGTCTTTTTACGTTACATTATCTCTACAGAATTTAAATCACAGTGATTTGTAGGCATTATGAGCACGTAGACAGTTAGTAGTAACTTACTCGTAGGCTAGTAGTAACTTACTCGTAGGCTAGTAGAAACCTGTAGTACGCTAACTAGGCAGGAAAGTGCTGAATATTCATAATATTGGAAAATTTCTATCGAATTAGTGGTACTGTAGAACGGGCTTAAGTATAAGGTTTTTTTGTTAGGGCTCGTGGCGCATTCGCGTTATTCCATTGTGAGCGCTGAACAGTGAAGCGCGCCCGTAATCGTATACGATTGTGGCGCGCCTTCAGACATCAGCAGCGTGGCGCAGTGGTAAGTGTCTCGCTTCAGAAGCGAGAGCTCGAGAGTTCGAGTCCCGGATGGTGCAAAACATGGTAAACAGCAGAGGAATGCAATAGAGGATAACATAACTACTTGTAGATGATATAGGATCCTAAAAATATAATCTTTTTTATTTTATTTTTTATTTTCCAAAATTGACTTTTACCACAGATAAACTAGTAGCTGACTACCATCTCACTAGTAGTTAGGTAGGAGTAGAACTATAGTTTAACTCCTCCCCTACGCCTACATTACTACAAGAAAACTAGTAGTTTTCTAGTAGTAGAATAGGGGTGTGGTAAGAGTTCACTAGTAGTTTACTTGTCGTTATAGAATCACGTTTTCTGGTCATAAAATCAGTGCAGAGGTTGTTTTTGTAAGCCCTTCTGGTTAAATTATGTTATTGACACCCATACGCCTTATAGAGGTGTCACGTACAATTCATACGTTCTCTTATGCGGTGTACGAGTGAAAATACTATAATTTATCTGGTATGCACGGTATTCTGTGCTCTGTACGTTCTACTATTGAGTACGAGGTACGTTTACTGGTTAGAAAAGCAGTGCAAAGGCAGTTTTTGTAAGCCCTTCTTGTTAATTTATGTTATTGACGCCCATACGCGTTATGAGGGTATCACAGCCGATAGTGCATACGCGATGCAATGCTTCTCTTTCGAATCCTCGGTAGTATAGTGGTGAGCATCCTCGTCTATCACATGCGAGACCCGGGTTCGATTCCCGGCCAAGGAGAAAATTGGTTTATTAAATGAAATTAAGTTTACAATTTATAATAATTCACCCCAAACATTGATTGGAGGCTTACTTTATAATCGCTCCATTTTGATTCACAAGTGGATAAATGTTTATTTGGAATTTGACAGTAGAAAATTCACACATTGGTTGGAAGCTTTCTTGTACATATTACCGCAAACATTGAAAGTTCTCGTAATCTATTCTGATTCCATTGTAATCACTGTTCCAATTTCGTTATCAAGATCGACACTAAGACCTAAGATCGACACTAAGACCGTACCTAAGACAGGTCGAGTGGCTGTTAAATCGGTTTTTCAATTAGACGCTTCATAACATTCCTGAATACACAAATTAGTAAACTAGGGTCAACTGGCGGGTTTTCGAAAATATTTTTCTCCAGGTGAAACAAACTGCAAAGGCTGACTCTCGTTTTGAAATGTAGTTACGCTTGTTCCAAGCTACAGACAAAATAATAATTAACATATGCTTTCATTGCTTACCATGTAATTATCAACAAACAGTTCACATTCCGGTGACTTGTTGTTCAAATATCCAAATATTCCATGAAGACTTCGATCAGCTGCAACTTCAAGTAGTCGATATGCATCAAAAACACACACAAAAGAACTTTGTCTTATTTCAAACATTGAACGAATCTCACTTGTTGCAATTTCTACAAGCAGTTTGTGAGGGTGAAAACCCGAAGAATATTTCACTTTTGGCATAAAATGTTATGTATGGGTGTCGCTGAGCAAAGTGCACATACAATGAATTTTTCAAATTTCTGTGTATTTCGTTCCGGATAATTTGTTGCGAAATTTGACAATGATGGTGTTCAAAGACCAAACTACAACTTCGATTTCATCCGATTTCAATTTTCACATCCTGTTCGTCATATTGCAGAGATACATCATGTCGTCACTGGCTCCGTCATGAATATACATTATTTTGTGCCATCCCTTGTATTGAATATAATCAATCAATAATTGATCGATCGGAGGTCGAACTGTGAATGTCATCGGGGAGAGAGAGAGGGGGGGGGGCGAGGTGCGCATGTCAGATACCTGCCAGTCTACTAACGGGACCTGAACTCAGAAAGATTGGCGTTAATTTTCCGCGCTTGGAAATCTACAAAAGCGAGAGAGAATCCAGGTCAATGAGGCCGCAGACAGGCTGAAACAGTCTGCTTCTCTTTGACCTGCACACTCTCTCCTCGCTACGAAAATGACTGGCCAGTTGGCTGAGAAGTGTCTGAGAAGGGATGTGAACTTGTTGATTGCATAGTCAATATCATTCTCACGTGGAGTTCACGTGAGCTAGTGAGAATGTAACCAACAAAACATTCTGTGATGTTTGTGTTTTCAACTGAGTGATGCGTGTAGATTGTTGTATTTAGCATAATAATTATTGTAATGTTCATAGACAATCTAGTACAAGAATTCTATGTAATGTGTTTTGTTCTATTCGATTCACACAAAGGCAAGGGTAAAATTGTGCTGTGAAAACAAGGTTGAAACTTGTACGTTCTATTTCACTATGAGCAATAGGATATCGCCCAGTATCGTGTGTAAATTACCACTGAACCACCGTAGATACACTGGACAGTCGGTTTCTTGTCAAGCAAGAGTTGACTTGTCATATTTTGGCTAACTTCAACTTTTGGCTATAATTTAGCATGCGAACACACGATGCCGGCGCAAAATTTAGGATGTAATCATCGTTTTCACTTAAAAATTCGAAAACCTCTAAGTTTTTGAGGCTTTCGTTCATTTTTCACCTTTTCACTGAGCGATACCACCCTCCGGTTTAATCTTTGACAAAGAAAGACCAAAAGCGGAGAATAAATGGACTTTTCCAAAATCTTTCAGTTTGCCAGGGTTATATCAACTCGTTCGATTTCACTTAATTTCTAGTTCGTGGAATCTCCTGAAGATGCCGTAACCACCAACTAGAATAGCATCGTCGTGATTTAACGGCGAAACGATGCAAACAAAATTTAACTCATAAATTTTAATTATCATAGGAAAACATTTCTTTTCTTTCTAGATTTTTGTTAACTAAAATATAACGTTTTCGAACATATTAGTCTTTTAACTATTACTCTATTAACTAACATTTACATTTTTTTCTAATACCAGACTAGTAAATCGTTGTGTGGTTTACACACTAGTCTGTTTTCAAGCCTAATTGCCACGTGTTAACCAGTTAGCGCATTAGCATGTTAACCAGTTAGCGCGCACGTGTAAAGTAACGTGTCGCGCTTAGTGTCTATTGTTTGTATTGTATCGTCTGCTTGCCAGTAAACCAGTCTACTCCCCCCGTCTCCTCATTTGTTCAGGTATATAACCTTGGTGTTTATATTTTTGTATGTATTAGTGTTTATCCTTTGGCTAAGGATACAACATAAATAAATGGAAGTTGGCTACGACTGTATTTGCCTGATCTTTTTAGAAATTGTGTGAAAAGCGTTGGCTATCAGATGCCAGAATCTCTATCGCACGAATACAAGTGCGATTTTCTATGTGCGATTCTAGTTCGAATTTTTCCCTGGCCGCGCAGTGGCCCTGTTCTGTTTTGCTGCGGCAGCGATGCATGTGGTTTTTTCCCAAGCTTGTCCGTTGGATAGACCTAATAATAACTTAGGTTGAACGGTTTAAACTTATTGACAGCAGCGCAGCGGATGCCCAAACAGTTGATAATGATTTGCGATGCGCTCAACGGTCGCGGCACCGACATTAAAACAATCTGACTTTGCTCAAAAGTCTGACTTTCCAAAACTTGTTTAATGTGAGAGATAAATGAGGGTATAATAAATTAGGTACATGGTAGATTGACACAAATAAATTCACATCATTACTAGGATATATGGAGATTAAACTGGTTCCGCAATCATTTGCATGAAAAGTGAGCACGGCCCATCGGAAGAATTACCCATATTTCAGGTGGCTCTAGAGACCATTCAGCGGACTGTAGCGAGCTTTACTAATCATGAAACACCGGAGTAAAACGACGTATTTCTTTATTTAGAAACTTTTGGACAAAGAAAATGTAAATCTCGGATCTTGTGGCTGTTGTGCAGTCAGCATTTGTCAAGATTCACGTTGGCACCTCCCTCACAAAAACGTTTTGATACGTAACTCCGATTTTAGTTGGTGGAACACTGCTGGACCATCTGGAGTCACGCACGGATGGGCTGGAGAAGGACGAGATCGCTAACTTCTTCCATCAAATCACACAAGGAATCGCCCACATACACGCTCGTGGTTTCGCACATAGATACCTCAAGTTGGTAAGACCTGAACTGTGCATCGACTAGACACACTTGCGAGTTTCTCGTCTCTCATAACGTTCCAATCGCTTGTACTTGTTTGCAATGGGTTTCAGAATGACCCGATTATTTCTTTCAAACTATTCTAATAGTTGTTAGGCCTACCAACGGTCCTTGTTTTGCGTGTCAATGTACTTCCATAACTGCGAGCCAAGCAGTCTTGCAAACGACTTTTTATCAATCGTGAATGCTGCCAGCGTAAAAATTACATGCCTTCTAAATTTTTACATACGCCTCACTTTTTCCAGGTGTGTGTTGGATTTGTTCCATTCAACTTTCGCCATTCACTCTGAGGGTTGAGAGTGAAAACGACAAATGATTTCTCGGCTAGAATGAGAACGGAGTGAAGAATAGTGAAATGATTCTTTCAATTTTGAATTTTGTGGCAGAGCGCACTAGAAATTGGAACACCCGTAGTTTTGGAAATGGGAAACTGGAAAATGCTTATGGCGGATGGAGAATACATGAGTTTATTTTCAGGAGAATATTGCTTTCACCAATGGAAGAAAGGATATTC
This sequence comes from Litoditis marina, assembly GCA_964036275.1. Taxonomy (NCBI): domain Eukaryota; kingdom Metazoa; phylum Nematoda; class Chromadorea; order Rhabditida; family Rhabditidae; genus Litoditis; species Litoditis marina. The sequence goes on from CAXIWQ010000208.1 coordinate 188,543, forward strand.
TGAAAATACTCAACATGGGATTGGCCAGCAGACGACAGGATCTAACGGAAGGTTTACATACCTTTTGTGGCTCGTACAGCTACGCTGCTCCGGAAATTCTGCAGGTGAGTTGTCACTGCATCTTAAAAACATGAAATTTGAAAGAGTAAATATGAACATATATTAATATATATGCTAATTTATATTAGCATATTATTTATTAGCACATACTATTTTTAAAAACTTGATACGTTAAATTCACAGTTGAGAAGAAAATCTCAGCGGCGGTGCGCAAAACAAGTGTTCGAGTTTTGAGATCACAGCAATCTAACCAAACGAGTTTATGGTTTTTGTAATATATCGGAGAGATCAATTTGGTTCGATATGAGTCATGATAAATGAAATTGAACACATTTTTTTGAAGTTTCAGATTTTCGGATTTGGAAAAACATTACTCTGTAGAATTCCTTGAGGAGTCACTCGCAATAGTACCAAAGAGTGTGCACTTTTCTTTTGTGTCTTTGTTCGTGAGTGTGCACGTGGTACCAGTTTGAGACACTGAATATAGCAACATGAATGAAACTTCTGCCGTAAATCAAAGCTTGACCCAGTTTTTTGTGACAGGCCTTACCTTATCGTGGCGACAAATTGGATCAATGGGCGTTGGGGGTCATTCTCTACGTCATGACCTGCAGGGCCTCCCCATTCAAGTCTACAGAAGAATCGGCGCCTGCCTATTTAGCTGCCATCGCGGTGAGTTGAGATTTTTGATTCATGTCCTTTGCACGGTTTCAATGCTAAAAGTAGTAACTGATGAGTTTTCAAACTATGAATGGTACACAGTGAGAAAGGTTGACTTCACCACTTCGATCACCGCGAAATTTGGAACAGCTGTTTCTTGAAGGAGTTAAATTTGGAAAATTGCTCAAATCTCACACGCACGACCGTTCAGTATCGAGGACTATGTTGTTGTTTAGTTCGAGAAAACCTAGTGAATTTTATTTATTCGATCAAGTTCACCTCCTGAAGTTTTGTAGTTTGATGCCAAACTTTCCCTGACTTTTGTTAATGTTAACGCCGTATACTCTTGGCAGCAGTTAGTGCATCATAACGTGTTCTCGTAGTTGCTATTGAGTTCATGCAAAATGCTAATTTCTGACTAAATTTGGTTCTCGTACATAGAAACAGAATAAAGCATTGATCTTGTGGTGACAAGTGGTGTGTGCGCGTCGCCAGCTGTGTTTACTGTTACGGGAAAAGTATTTCAGGCCGGTTTATCGATTCCGAAAAAAAAATACCAAGAATGTTCGCCACGGTGATAAGTCGAGTTCTGCATGTTAGTTTTGATGGAACTTGCCTTCTACTATCTCGTGACGAGTATAACAGTTTCAACGTGCTTCTAGAAATGAATTCATTTTTGCGAATTATTCTTTTGAACGTAGGATTACAGACGTAGGATTACACGTAGAGCTGGAACGGGATTTTTATCTTCATTCTCGCCACGGTCGCGCAATGGTAGATTGTTATACACTCTGCTGTTGCCCTAGCCCCGGTCTCTACTATCTCTCTCTCTCTCTCTCTCTCTCTCTCTCTCTCTCTCTCTCTCTCTCTCTCTCTCTCTCTCTTCCCTCCTCTGTTTAGAGTTTTCGATGACTTTATATTTATTTTGATTCTAAATTTGATTGATTTCAGACCTCCCTATTCGCTTTCGGTAGGCGAAACGATTTGGACTACCCGGTTCGTGCGCTTCGTCCTTTCAATTCACCAAAAAACAGAGTGAGTTTTTCGTTTTTGGCGAGTTCGTAGGCAGAGATAGAGAGAGGGGATAGATAACATTAATACATGATTAACTGTAATACTCTCTGTTACTATCTCATGCTCTCTCTCCCTCCCTCTCTCTCTGTTACTTGGTAAATACATTTATTGTCAGATGGTAATGGTGTGCCACCGCATGATGTTAGCGGTGGGACATGAGTGAAGTATCGATCGTGGGCTGGCCTTGAAGTAATAGAAGGCGGCCAGCGCACATATGATACACACGAGATAACAATAGATAGAATAGATATAACATGTATATGCAATATCACTACAATTAATATACTAATAATACCACTGTGTTAATATAAAAAAGAGAGAGAGAAAGTGAGAAAATTTGAAACTTTATATAAAATTATAAGTTCCCCTGCGCAAGCCGACTAGTTTGTCTATTACAAATCTTTTATCTAGACAATCCGAGCAACTATCGATCCATTTGCCGAAGGGGATGCTCTCACCAGTAGATGCCCAAGCCAGAGAGAGAGAGAGAGAGAGAGAGAGAGAGAGAGAGAGAGAGAGAGAGAGAGTGAGAGAGAGAGAGAGAGAGAGAGAGAGAGAGTCCCCTAATAGTAATTATAATAGTTTTAGTTTTTCCATAATAGCTGTTTTTATCCTTGCCCTTTGATCTTGAAACCCTTTGAAGATCAGATTGAGCAAGAAGAAAATTAGGGTTAATATGAAGGAGTGCCTTGTTAATTGTGTTTCTCATGGAATTTTGACAATCAAGTTTTGTAAAATCGAGAAAACAAGCACAGTGCAAACAAAATACGAAAATTTACCCGGCATGAGTTTACAAAACGGAATGAGGTTTCTAGTATTGGAATCTCGAAAAGGTCTCTGCGAAAAAATAATCGAGGAAGGAGGAATAAGGCAAGGCGCTATTTTAGGGGCCCTACTTGTCTCCGCGCGCGTAGCGCGTCAAGCCAGCCAGCTTTTTATTATTATAAAAAATTAATGAAGAAAATTGGTCAACTCGCGATTCGTGTATGAATTTTGTAAATTATTAACGCGCGCGCGACGCGCAAACGTTGCGCATTCAATGAAAAAAGTAAAATTTTACTGAAATAGTGTAACTTAAAACAAAATAGTTACAGAGTGTGTTGGTCAGGAATGCTTACCAAAAGTACAATCCAGTCGTCGTCAGTGAGAACAATGAGGTAGACATAATTTTCAACTCTGCAACGTCACATACAATAGTTCCTAGATCCAATAGTTCATTTTGTTCATTTCATTTAATCCTAGAAAGCATTGAAAGCATAAAATTGTAGTGCAACATTTGCAGTGTGAATCAAAAATAATTAATGAACGCTCGAATCTTGTCATTACTCCTCGTATTGTCCTCGGTTCGACTCGTATCGTTTACAGTCGCACGGTGTTCCTGCGGATGTGATGACATTTCCAGACGCATCCACAATTCTCGGATCAATGGTTGAAGAAGGTCGAATGAGTCAACTTTTCAGAATGAGTAAGTTAGATTTATCATATGATCTATCAACTTATATTTTCAAGGAACTTATCTCCTCAGATATTTGAAAACATGTTTTATTTTCAACTCGTTCAACGTTTTCACATACTTCCGCCGGGAATCACACATTTCTATTTATTCAGTACCTAATTTTTCTCCAAACAGACCGTATTGAATGCGGGTGAATTTCTTCCCGGTGGTTCATTTCAAACCGAACCGGATTCACACTGACAAAGGTGGAATTGAACCAATTCAAGTAATCATTGCTGAAATGGTCGACTACGTAACGCTAGTTTGAACGTTGTAACGTTCATAACGGGTTGGGTCTCCTGTCAGTTTGAGAACTCAAGTGGTTTTATTTTTTGGTTTATTACCGAACCAACTGGTTCGGGAGGAAGTGGTTTGAATTTGGTTAGGAACAGTCGGTTGGGGAGACATTTGCCTCGAATGCGTTAGGATGAAAACTGTTTGCTATAGTCTGCGCAATGTCACGCCAGTTGTTTCAGAACTTGGGAAAAATATGGATGGATAATAGAATCCTATGTATTTTATATATCTTTAATCACTCGAATTAACTGAATATAAAACTGCTGGTTGCTGTTCTGTGTAAGTGAATTGGGTGGTGCAGCTGTTAGGATAATGTTCTGGTTCCAGAACGCCTATTGCCTGTTTCTAAGGAAAAGCAGTGGTGTCCATTATGTGATGGCTACTATCGAATGGACAACCATTTTACAACTTTCCACAAGGAAATCGATGAGGCAGAGAAAAAGGTAGGTTCTGTTGTTCAACTCGTCTAAATATCAAAAAAGGAATAGAATCACAACAATTTAGGTTAATATCTTACAATGCTTGGAACATTGAAATTCGTTAACAACCGACAGCGAGATGCTTGTATGAACAATTTCAACTAATTGATCATACCGGGCGACTTTTACAATTAACAAGAAGTCCGGAAAATAGGGATTATGAGAGTTGAGAGAAATATATGTTTGCTTTGCACTTTTCCTATTGTGGCAAACGTCAGTTGCCTCGACCCTATTATCAAATTTTGTAAAAGAGGATGCTCTCGTCTAGTAGACTTGTTTTAGTTGATTCATGTAAACAGAATGTTGTCGTATCCACCAATAACCTTTGCTCCCCTGAGTGCGTTTTTTGGCTCTCGGGAGGAAAATCTTAACAAAATTTGCTTCACCGGAAGCCTAAAAACGCTCTCGAAAGAGGAAAAACTATGTGGATACGCCCTCTCATGTCCAAACTTTCAACATTGATTTCATAGCTCACTTGCGTGTTCGAGCTTCTTTATTTATTTCCTACGTTCATTTTCAGGCGCTGCTTTTCTATTTGTCCAATCTTCGAAACCAACGAGCGGTGGCATGGTTCGAGGTGGAGGGTTCTGAGGATCGATGTGCTGATGATGTCGCGAGCGTCTTGAGATCGGCGGGTATCTACGTGTGGAAGGACAGTGCCGATGAGACACAGTCTTTTGCAGTGGAGGATACGGAACAGAAAGACGACGTAACACAGAAAGGGGAAAGCTCCGACAACGATACCGACAATCTCAAGAAAACTGCCGAAGAAGAAGGGAAGGACGACAAGGATGTGCCTGGTCGCTGCTGTGTCCAGTGAAGAAATGGTTTCATATAGTGTAGATTGGATCCTAATAGAATTTAGTAAATAAAGACTGATTCAATTTCTCTTCTATTTTGCTCAAGAGACGTATGTGTACGTTGTATATCTGTTTGTGCATTATGTGTTGCTCGAATGTCTTCTGTCTTCAACAATTTTTCTCTCTTGCGAATATCAACCAAATTTACTCTTTTAGGAGCTTAAAAATGGGAGCTTCCCTCATATGGATCATGTGGGTATCCCTGAGTTTTCCGGTTGAATTAGAAATCAGAGTAGGTGTTGCACGCGCATTCATTTGACAAAGCGCTGTGTCTTTTTGAATGGCAGCCTGCACAGATCGTTTTCAGGTGTGCATGTTGAGAGAATTAGGTATTTTCAAAGACAAAAATATATTTAGGAAAACATTAGGTTGTGTTAGCTGGCTGGTCGGGTGTACTTTGATTCCATGCGCGAAATTTTGTTTTGCTAGCTGCTGTCGTTGTTAGAAATTTATCCTGCTTTCTATTTACTGTGCTCATCATTCTATTCCACCTGTTTTCATGTTCAAGCCATTTTGTTGCAGTTCATGAAACATTTCAGTTTTCCTCTCGTTTCTTTCATCACTTTTTCTAGATGTGGTTGAGCCCATTTCAATTCGCTAGATTATCTGTTCCATTGAGAAGTGTGGTTAATGGGAAGTGGACCACCACTCATACAGAAAGTGGAGTCGAACGTATTTTGAATGACATACACCTCCATTTACTGATCAGTGTTAAATTAGATAATTTTAGTGATGCTCGAAAACTCATACTTTTTCGAAATGCGTAAAACATATTGAATGTGGGTGCACGCTGTTTACAGGGCGCACCCATAAGAAAAATGAAAAACGGCGATCGTTCAAAATTTATACAATCATTTATGTGGTTTATATGTTTATATTGTTTCATTCTCTTTGTTTCATGGTTTCTAGAACACTAATTCATATAGGCTTTTTTACATAATTCAGTGACATCTCTCTTCCTCTTTTTCTTAGTCAATACAATTCTACGAATAAAACCAAGAAAGTGCTCTGCAATACATACAATAGATATCATGCGTTTTTTTTGTGTTGGTTGGCTGTCTTTTGAAATCAATAATTACCTCCGTTTTCAGTCGTCGATGTTTAGTGGTTTTCTATTTTTAACCCGCCTTCAATTCTCCAGTTCTCGATTAAAGAAGGACGATAATGTGGATCAATCTCGTGTCAACGGTCCTTTAAACTGCAATTGAAAAATGTATTGCAGTTTAAAGGACTGAACCGTTGCGATTGGACCACATATAATCGTCCTTCTTTGATACCCCTGTGTCACCAAGAAAACTAAAATGTTACCCATCACCGTTTTCAGTACTCAATGTTTGGTGGAACTGGGGGTTCATCTTTCGGCGCTAAGCCTCTATTTGGAGGTGCATCAAGTACTGCTTCTAGTACCGCAGCACCAGCCACTTTCTCATTCGGGGCTCCCGCGGCGACCACTCAAGCTGCTATAACTGGTTAGTTTCATCTGATTTTCACGGGAACTTTACATTCTTGTCACACAGTCGGTACCTATCATACACGAAGGGAAAATTATGCTCGAACTCACAGTAATATCGTTTTTGGCGCGAATGTAGTCGAATATATATCATAATAGCTGTTTCGCATTCTTCAAACAATTACTCAGTAAGTATAGCACCAATTTTGTTCAATTTTGCGTTGAGAGGTCTTGACTGCACGTCTTTTTCTTCTTTAGTTTTGCTGTTTTTCATCCGTATCAAGCCCGAATCCAGAGTATTGAAAATATCCTAATAATGAACACTTCGAGATGCACTGAATCTGAACAACTCTGAAAACTCCTTGCAACCGCAAATACCCGACTATAATAAAGCTTTCTTCTTCCCTTGCTTCGATTAAACTTGCTTCGATTAAACCTTTATTGGTTGGTTTAAATTTGATAGAATGTCCCTAGACAATCGACTTGTTTTGTGACGAATCGTTTTTTTCTTTTCTGATTCGGAAAGAACCGGTTCGTTTTCAGTTCGGGAAGAAATTTACCGTCCCGGTCGCTTTGATAACTCATTTTTTTCTTTCTTTCCGGTGGTTTTGTTTAGAAATAGGCTAAATGAAAAAATTTCAGGTTACAGGCACATTCGCGGGCGATTCGGTCAACTGAGGAGACGATTGGAAAACAACGGAGGAAGCGGATGGTCCGCCGGCCATTTTATAGGAGCACTTCAATTGGTAAGTTGGTTTCTCTTTCTCTCCTCTCTCTCTCTCTCTCTCTCTCTCTCTCTCTCTCCTCTCTCTCTCTCTCTCTCTCTCTCTCTCTCTCTCTCTCTCTCTCTCTATTTTCTCTCTCCCTCCATCCCTCCTGCCCAAGTCAATTATCATTTGTTTTCTTCACAATGTTCCGTATTCAGACGGATACGGATCACTTGTACCTTGTACTTTCGGAGTCACTTGTAGTTTGTAGCTTGAGAGGTATCGATTGTTGTAAAATATACATTTTATTTATTATAGTCTCTATTCCAGCCTCCGAGTCATTTCGTGAATGAGCAGAAATCGAGTCGATTGGACCAATTGAAGCGGATTTGTGCGAAGAAACGAATCGCTTTGGCTCAACTGGAGGATGAACGAAAAAAGAAGGTACGCTCATGAGATAAGCTGACTTTTCTGGGGAACTTTGATTATTTGATCTGTAGAGCTCGAAAATCCTCAACATTAGGGTTACTTTATCGTGAAAAGTTCATGAGATCACGTCACCACGTGATGTGATTTATCACGTGACTTCACATTTTCACTCAAAGTGAAGGGCCCTCGTAACTGAGGATTCGCTCATAAGTTCAGCCTGTGGTGTAGAATGGAACTCGATCAATAATCATTGTTTGCAGGTAATCTCTTTCCGATATCGGGTTAAGCCATTTTGATAATGTGGGATGGAAGGAATAAACATCTCTACCACTGATAGTACAACAATTTTAGGTTCACCAGGTTATCATATACTAATGTAAGTCTCATCTTAAAGGTCTAAAATAACATGTCTTTCAGACCTCACAGTTGTCGTTGCTGGTTCGCCGAAATGTTTCGATGGCAGTCCGAATTGAGAATTTCGATCGTTTCATCAGTGAAAGGAGGTTTGTTGCCTTACTTTGCTATCATACTTCAATTTTCTCGTTTTCTTGTCATGAAAAGTAGACCAATTTTTCAATAGAAACCATTGGCTGCATTTCAAATGCGACCAAAATCACTATACGCAACCGAAAAACTCGATATAGACAGTTTTGGTTGCATTTAGAAGTAACCAAAAGTTTTCCACAAATTAACTCTGGCTGCTTGTTTTGTATGTGGAAACCGCCGGAAAAGTCTAAGTTGAGTATATGAGAATGTGAAGGTATAGAGAAGAAAGGAGATATTTAGTTTGAGTTTTGTTCGTTCTCTAGAAATGCGTTTACTAGTGTAAATGGCTTGCAGTTGTTGATTAGAACTCCATGTTTAGATTGTGACCAAACTTTATCTGTAGTCTGATCGGCAAACACAGCAGAATTCTTGATTACACCTGAGAAGCAGGCCGATTGGCGATGCAGCACAATCACAGTTTTTGTCTGGTTTGCCCAGTTAGTTCTCCCGGGCAGATTTTCCGGTTTTTCTGTGCGTTTCGAGCAGTTTTGAAACAGTTTGTTCAGAATCTTACAGGCTTTTACTGGGTTTACTTCTTTCTGTTTCAGGAGATATCTGGAAATGTACTCGAGCCTCCTGCGACTACGAAGAAAAGTGATGATCAAGGAATTATCGGAGGTTTTCGACATAAGTGTGAGTAGTTTTTGTTTTTGACTTTTCTACTTTCACCCTTCTCTTGTCATTTGTACAGATGTTTCACCTTTGACGCTGATTGTATTCAATCCATTCCAAAGATTAATATACAAAGTGTCCGTTTTTAGATTTGAGAACGCGAATATCAACAATTTTGCGGTATTTCCGAGGATGGCGATACCGGTATCACCAGTTCACTTTCAATATGTAACTTAACTTTCCGCTTTATCTGTATTTGCGTTTTTTCAGTTATCCGTGGAGCGCGTTTCGTCGAAACGGATTGTCCGTGTAAGAAACTGGACTTGATACGGAATGTGCATCTACCTTCCATCGTTTCTCTAGCAGGTGGGAAGCAGTTGATATTTATCGATTTACTTGAATCTTTGTAGGAAATCTAACTAATTGGCCAGAAAAAATAGAATTGACTAATTTTCTAGCAAATCTGGTAAACGTTGAGATGTTTCTATGAGAAATGTGGCGTTATGGTCTTTACTCTTCACTGACATGTGTAGTTTGTACAGAACACAAGGAAGGTGTGCGGAATGAGTGCTTCGATTTAGTAGTGTGAAACGTATTGCTTTTCGTCAACGGAAATGGAGTCCGTTTTACTAGAGTGATATACCACATACCACAGATCATACCAGAAAGGTGTGAAGTATATCTCGATTTGGTAATGTGAAACTCATAGTGTTTCCTACAGCGAAAATGCGTTCCGTTCCTGACCATTTCCATAACTGTACTGAGGTACTAACTATATTGAAGTACTAACTGCAGTACTAACTGTACGGAAGTGTAGTGTAGAAGTACTACTTGAAGTACTAATGCACTGAAGTATACCGATGACTTTGTTGCAGGCCACTCCGACAGGCAACTCTCCACGTCTCTCGGTCTGGCAGTCCATTTTCTATTGGGAATATCGAGGATTATCGATTACCCCCCTGAGATATCCACTACAATCGGCGGCCTCCACCTCACACATATACGTACCAAGGGAGGACAAAACGTAGGTCAAAGATCAGTTGCTACACACGTGAAATATTTCAAGTCCAGAGCCTCACGTACAATTTTCACCCGCTAGTTGTCCGAAATTTCTCGCTTTATTGCTGAGTCGGTGTTTCTCATGGGGATGTAACTCTCCGCCCTGTAACTGACGCCATTTCACTATTCCGCGAAACTCGTGGTATTTCAAAGGCTGAGGACCAATGTTTCAATTTCATCACATATTCTGGTCAGTGATAGGTATAGATACGCAATGCACGTGTTCTAGCATATAGACTATACATTATTCTTATTCTTTCTATACTGTAACATCTGGGTTTTTTCAGGTTGTCGTTGTTCGGAACGAGATGGCGCTCAGATAGAGACAGACTTGCGCAGGCTGTCACGCTACTCAGTAAGTGGATGATATTCTCTCTCTCTTTCTCTCTTCCTCTCTCTTTCTTTCTCTCTCTTTCTTTCTTTTTTCTCTTTCTTTCTTTCTCTCTCTACTGTTCTGACTATACTCTTAAACCCCATAGCTGACATAGCTCGAATCGGTACTTTTTCGCGAAGGAAATGATGGACATTGTTGTTTTCGTTAATTCATGTTCACCATATTTTCAGTTTCAGGTCGAAATGTGGCTCAATTAAGATCGGATTCCGGGTTTTCGTCCATAGTGAAAAGGTGGGCTATTCACCGGGTTCTAGGGTTGTACTTTGGTGTTGTATGGCAATTACTAGTATGGGCTACTTGTTTGATTTAAGCAACAATGTAGTACATAGAAGTGGATAGCAATAAGCTCAATGAGACTGCAGATAGAAAGTCTGCGTCTCTTTGACCTGCCCACTCTCGTCGTGATGGGCGGCTAGGAAGATGGGGGATCGAACCCAGCTGCCTAGAGCGGCAGCGCGCCGTTTTCCACTTGACCAAACCCGCACTCATTTCAGGAATGTTGACAGCCGGCGACAACCAGCCTCGTGTGCTTCGGATGAATTTGATACTTCTGCTGTGTCGTGTCTTCTGAAGTTCGACGAAGGCAAACATGACGTCCATTTCAAATGGAAAGGTTGTGCAATAGGTGGGCATACTAGTATTTTCTCTACTTATTTGTAATACTGTCAGTTTTATGGCGGATTTCGTTTACATTGGTTTCTGATTTTAGAATTAGAGTGAGCACAGTAGCACTTTGTGAAGAAATGTTTTCCCTTAGCAAAAGATAGTATAATTTGATGTTTGATAATATAATTTAGATAACTAGAGATTATGAGGAAAGGTGAAATAAACGTTGGGGTTAATATTTCTAGTGATCTTTCTCATCTTCCCATATAGCTATGTCATTAATCACTGTTTTTAGTGCCTGTCAAGTGCATGTTTTTGAGTCAGTAATCATTAATAGTAATCGTACTACGGTGCTTTATATTTCTCTGTGTGTTCTCAATTTTGTGATTGTGATTTCTCAATTTTGTGATTGTTATATTGTGGTTAGTTGTTTATATATCCATAGAAGTAACTCGGTTGGACTTATATTTCATTTTTGTTCAAATCGTAGTTGTTTCATTAATTTCTCGAACAAAATCATCATTTGTTGTATTTTAACTTGACTTAATTCTACTGTAAAAGTGTCTTTCCTGACTGCCTTGGTGATATGGATGTATGGAAGATTTCAGCTTTGTTTTTATTAGTTTTTTTCAAGTTGTTGTGATCGATTTTATTTTGGGTGCTAATCTTTGATATTCATATTTGATTTCTTGTTTCAATTCATATTTTGTTAGAATAAATATTTATGGTATCAATAGTTTCCATGCCTATTTTGTTGTTTTAACAATCGAATATCTACTAACATTGTGTGAATGAAATTTGCTTCTAAATCCCTACCAAGGTAATGCAATTGAGACACCCGGCTGCGATTAACTATGGTCATTTTGTTCTAATTTCGAGGCCATGGCACCATGCCCATGCAGTTTAGTAGGTCGTAAGGTTTTGCATTCCAGAACGATTGGCGCCAACTTTGCGCGATTGCCCAGCTACAAACGCGAGAGAGTGGAGGTCAATGAGGCCGCAGACATCTGCGTCTCTATGACCTCTCGTCAAGGCCGCTACAAAAGTGGCTGGCCATTTGGCTAAGATCTGTCTGAGTTGGTTTCTGTTGTGATAATTTCCATTCTGATTCCGTGTGTTTTCAGTCATTTCCCCTCATTTTCCCATGAGAAATGAGTACAAACGGAGAGATTCACCGAGGAGAAGCCAATCAGTCTTCCCTCGGACGAGGACAGCGACGATGAAGAGGTGCACGCATAGTCATAACCCAATAGATGGGGCGGGGTTACGGTAGCTGTAGGGGTCACCCGGTTGATAGGGGGGGGGGGGGGGTTACGATAGGTTTAGACATGGTACAATCGATGGTGTGGTAGTTGTATAGTGGTCATTTTCTCCCTTCACCTGCTACAGAACTTGCGTGGTTTATTAGGTGTACAATACAATGAAAGTTTGGAATATCTATAGGGTATGCGTCAAAAACATGTATTCGTTGAGTCTACCGTAGCACTAGTTCAAATATACATTTTTCCAGGTACTTTCGGAGCCGCGTTTCAAGTACGAAAGAATAGATGGAAATGACGCCAAACAGGTATGAGATAGATTATTTATTTGTTTGTTTCTGTTTGTGTTTGTTACTGAAAGGGCAAGACAACCCTCAATTAACTAGCAGTCGGATAGTTCAAAAATTCCAATTCTATCCAAAATAAAATAAGCCATTGTGGAGCTATTTTGGAAACAGGATCGGCCATAAACTCACGTACTCACGTGGTTCGCCAAACAATAAAATGTATGTATGTGTAGTATACAATAAGTAGGGTCGAATATTAGTCGACCTCGAAACAAGTACCCTGTAGTTTGTAGTTTGATCATGTTCCTCCTTCCAGATGCTCTAGAATCAGGTGACCACGTGTGTAGACGTTCACGAGAAGTTGATAGTCGTGGGAACCCAATCGGGGTACATCTGGATAATGGACCACCAGGGTCACGTGGACCACCAGCATGTGCCGGTAGGTTGCTGTCGCTTTCATACGTATCGATTTCCATAACATGATAGGTCATATTTTCAGGTCTTCCTGGTCCTATTTTCACAGAATAATAGAACGTCAGAACAACAGTTTGGGGTGCCATTTCCATATTTCGATCTGTTAGACTGTTGAAAAATTGTTTGATTGGTTTTGTGGCCCGCTCGAACTTTTGCTCGATTGTCAGACTGTCTAGAAGTGTTGTTTGTTGGTTCAAATTTTGTTGTTTTCAGTCTGTTTTGTTTTTAGTTTTCACCCTAGCTGTTTCTCTCTTCCTTTCTCTCTCTCTCTCTCCCTCTTATTAGTAATTGTCTATGAACCCTGCCTGTTATAATTTTGTTTGGGGCTAAGCCAAATCCTAAATACATCCACACACTGTCCATCTCTCTCTCTCTCTTTCTCTCTCTCTCTCTCCCCTCTCTCTCTATGAATGTGAATATTATTACCACATTATCAGACTTTCTCTTATTTATCGAACCTGTTTACCAGAATAAAAAAGGACAAATTATATACATTTATACAAACTTATATGGAGCACAATACAACCTGTATAGATTTGGCACATTCCGCATTACATTTAATGGAATTGTATAATAATGTTAAAATTATATATATATTTTATAATTTAATGGTCTTCTATGTGTGAACTGTAATAAAACTGTCTAACGGTCTATAATGTTACAATGAAAAGAAAATACAACTAGTAATTTGAAGGCGTATTCCTATAGCAGCTGGTAATAATATCACAGAAAATAGAAACACACAGTAATTCGTGCGTGTCTCAGTTATGAATAACAAAAATACAACTATAGAACACTACAAAAGTAATTTTATTATTTCAAGACTGTGTACACTAAAGACTAAACCCAACTTGTATCGTAAGTTTCTGGAATTATACTAGAAATATCAGACAGCTAGTTGATTCGGGCTACAAGTAGGGTTTCAATATTAGCTAATGGAAAACATGCATATTGATTGAGTTAACTATCTCTAATTAGGTCTACAAAATGTACAATTAAAGAAGTATGAAAATAGCATGAGACACTAGAACCTCGATAGATATATGTTCAATACACAAATGAGTGAGATTGGGATCAACACAACCTTCGACCTACGCCGAGAGAGCATGGCTGACGGAGAGGGCATAGAGAAGCAGAGACTGGGAAAACATCTTGCGCAGCGCATGCCCAAAATCGGCGGGCCGCCTGCACTCAAAATGCCGGGCCTTTGCGTACAACATTCCGATCGCTAATTTCGTGCATGCGGTCCGCAAATCGTGGGCATGCGGAGCGCAGAACATAGCATCACCCCGGCAGCCGTCCTGGGGCACCTATTCGTTCATAATCAAATTTATAGGCTAACATCTGAAAGGAAAAGAAAATATAACTGATTGACATCTATTTTCATATATTTATTGTAGAAAAGCAGCAACAAAACATATAATTCAAAGCAGATATGCAGCAAACAAACAATCAATCAATAGATCACACAACAACTAATAACGAATCTTCGGAAAAAGTGGTCCTGATGATCTGGTACGTGATCTTCTTATTCCAGATTCCGGTGATACCTACAAAAAAACATACTAGAACATTATTACGTGCAAAAACAGAATCACAACCCCTCATGAATGATATTTCACTCATTTTATTGAGCAACTACACGAAATTGTTTTGATAAAACCAACAATTATGAGTGGAATCTACCCCACATTCTCACAGAGGCAAAAGAGAGTTCCTAAAGTAGCCACGCTTTTCTGTAATTCTCCAAAATTTGGAAAAACTATTCCGTTTTTCGATAAACCAAGTGTGAGAGTAACTAATTGAAAAATTCTGAGAGAACTAGGACTGACAAGCAGCCTATAACTTATAGCAACAAAACGAGTAAAATAAAATATAATATAATATCAAAAATCGATAAATGCATTCACCTACCTTATAACTCGAAGTTTCGGGTTGCATACGTCTGTTCTACGAACAACCATACGTCTCACAAGAGGCCAACTAATGTGGCCTGGGCTGCGGTTTCCTGCAAGATCGAAAGGTTGAACTTAGGTATGTTAAAGTTGAACTCGAACCTCGAAATTTTCCAAAACTCGAAAATTTGAACCGATTTGGACAAGTACACGAGGGTGGTCCTACTTGTCCATCCTAGCTGGATACACCAACGTTTCTTGGCTTTAGCAGAAGGTCTGCGGGTGAACAGTTGTATGCTTGCATGCCTAACTAATTGTTGGTTTCAAAAAATCTCCATTGAAGTTGGGTAAAACATTGGAATTTCGTGAGTAAAAAACTGGTTGCAGGTTTGAATTCATACCGGGGTACCGAACTCCGAGGCAAAACCGCTCCCTTCTCATGCGTGAAAAAAACACTATTTCTGAGAATTATCTGCCGGGAACTGATTGGATAATTAATCATTACATACCTTATCGAGCAGACACTCCATTTAACCGTCGAATAGCCGGAGAGCAGGACAAAAAACGCCAGCTGCCGGTGGACCAGCCATTTAGCCAAACGACATTTTCTCCACCAGACAACAATTACCTAGAAAATTGACTACTTCATAGTATCTGAGTTACACGTAGAAATGAGGGGGCCAGCCGCCAATAAGCGTAATTCGATTGGGAATAAGAAACACTGGAAGTCCCAAGGCCAAAAGATACACACAGTTTCATGTTTTCTTTGAATTAGGCGAAACTATCATTTACGGACAACTCGTTCCCGCGTTGCGTGCAACAACTCGTTCCCGCAGAAGCGACAACTCGTCCCCAGTCCAAAAATTGCTCAAATTAGCTTAAAACTTACAAATCCCAGCTGACCGTTGGAATATATAAGTGTAATATTAGAACTTTAAAACTAAAAACACCAACCTTATGGTAGAGCGAAAGACCGAATATCATATTTCCGCACTTCTCACAAACCGCAAAGCCATTCCATGTGGCTTGTACCTGCAAGATGCGTTGAAGAGAATTTAAAGAAGCACAATGAGCTAGATTCAGGCTTACGATAAATTGGCGAAAATGTGAATGAGTCAGCACTGTTTCAACCGCCAACACTTGCAAGGGCGGCGGACGAGAGCATAACGAAAGTACTAAAAACTTTGAGTCTTCCTCAAAAAGTCAAAATCTAAATTTTGCTAGAATAAGTAACAATTGTGGCATTCCAAGCGTGACATAGTCATTAACTATCTTCTCTCACCAGACGACAAGACATGAGATACCCACCTTATGAACATAAACTCCGAAGGGAGTATAATCGACGACTGTAATCCACCTCTTTATTGTCTTCTCTGCTTGATCCAAATGACAAATATGATGACATCATATTTCCTGAAAGTTGGAGACGTTTTCTAGTTATGTTTACTCTGTACAAAATAAGGTAATCACACGAGAGCCCGGTTGGATAGACAACAAGAACTAAATGGGAACTGGTTAGTTTCAAAACAGGGAATTGTTTTTACAAGTGACCATATTCATTCTGTAGATACCGGAGAAACAAAATACGAAACCAACCAAATTTGTGGTTACTATAAAACGAGTTACTTGTAATGTGTAATTGTTGAATATGATGAAAATACATGAGGATTATGTCACTTCAGATTGTTGGCTTGAACTAAACACAACCAACATAATTTTACGTGGTTTTCAAGCAGCAAATTTTCAAATTACCCGAAACATGTAAAAAGTAGCGAAAAAATGAGTGAAGAAAAGAACTACAAAGGCAAACTTACATAGAACGCAGGAAATCAACGAAACACTACACTACAACAGCAAATAGATTTAAGTTATAGGCTGTAAAAACAACAAAAATACAAAAAATCAGAATATGATGATGAAAATATTTGAAAATGACGAGTACGACATCGTTTATTACGTTCATTATGTAAGCCGCGGGTATGACGACCACGTACGGCGTTGGATTTAAACAGGGGGATTGAGATAAATTCTCGCAGAACTGAACAAAATTTTGTGTCTTCTTGAATTATCTGTGATATTTTGGCTTGAGAGAGAACCACTTCAAGCATCCTTCGTTCGTATCATTGGATAACTGCATTTAGTAACTAAATGATCGTGATAAGACATCGAGAGTTTACTAGATGGATAGCCACAAGGGTGGTACATTCACTATCACTATCACCAATTGTAATAATAGTACACAATTTCAAATTTACTAAACTAATCGAATACAAATATCTTAATTGGACCATTTAACACAGTTTTACTGACTGCGAAGGGCAAGCCCTCGTTTTGCGGTCCGCCTGCACTTCCGGGAGTGCATGCGCTCCGCAAAATAGGCCTGGCGGCCCAAAAAGAGGGCGGATTTTGCATGCGCTCGGCGATACTTTCTCCGAGGAGCCGTTTTCCTAGTTGACAATTTCGTCTCGAGTCGCCTGGCTGCATGCAGAACAGGCGCCAGTTTCCACCAACTTTTTACGCTCAATCTGAAAATAAGTTGATGAATAGAAGGAAAACATCTCGGATTAAATAGCCTAAAAGATACCTTTCAGAGTCGCGAAATCTCCCGTTTAGGGCCTAATAGTTGCTCGACTTTTCACCCATGACGTTGATAGATGAAATAGAACTGAAAATCAATCGATACCTCTATACAACACGCGGAATGCGACGCGTGGCCGCAGCCGAATAATCTCAGTTCGCCCACTCGACCAGATGACGTCACGAGAAGTCTCTCTCTGGAAGGAGGCAGTATCATCTATTTCTCTCTCTCTCTCTCTCTCTCTCTCTCTCTCTCTGTAATTCTCTCTCTCTCTCTCTCTTCCCCCTTTCTCTCTAGAATACGTAGAAGTCAAATATAAAAAGTTTCCGGAGCTCAGGCGAAACATGCCTCGTAAGTGTGCGTAGAGATGAATGCTCGAGTCAAGGCAAAGTTGAATAATTATTAGAAGAAACCTACTATTAACATTGCTATTACCTTCACTCTGAATGTCTAAACGAGTGAAAAGTATATTTGGACAGGCAAACCGACTTTCTGGAATATTTCGATCATTTGACTTATATCTTCACAAAAACCATATATCGGCCAAGTAGACCAATATTCTACTATTGATCATTTGACCTACCCGCAGACGGCACATTTGGTGCGTATTCCTATTGGCGCGGTTCGCTGCTGCGCGTCGAGGAAGTTGGTGAGGAGGACGCGAGAGTCGGTGTGCGTCGCCGCGCGACAGCCGCGCATCAAATCGACGCGCGCCGCGCAATCGCGCAGCACTTGCGCCAACGCGTCGCGCAGACCCGGAATCGACATGCACACCGGGATCTGGAAACGAGACTGGTATAAATGTTCATTCAGAGGAGACAGCCGAAAAGTTCATTTATCTAGTTTTAAAATCTCATTGTTTTAGAAGACCAAACTAACACTGAGCACGAGTACTATCAACTCAACTTTCAAGGTTTGCATCTGATTGGAGTAGTACTCGATACAAATAACCAGCAAACTTCACAATCATTCGATTGTGAAGTTTTCTTTGAGTAATGTAGAGCGAGTAACGTAGAACTGTATTACAAAGACTAGTTATTACAAAGACATCTGATTGGAGTAGTACTCGATACAAATAACCAGCAAACTTCACAATCATTCGATTGTGAAGTTTTCTTTGAGTAATGTAGAGCGAGTAACGTAGAACTGTATTACAAAGACTAGTTATTACAAAGACATCTGATTGGAGTAGTACTCGATACAAATAACCAGCAAACTTCACAATCATTCGATTGTGAAGTTTTCTTTGAGTAATGTAGAGCGAGTAACGTAGAACTGTATTACAAAGACTAGTTATTACAAAGACATCTGATTGGAGTAGTACTCGATACAAATAACCAGCAAACGAGTAACGTAGAACTGTATTACAAAGACTAGTTACCGAACTATTTGGCAACCAACAAAATTTCTCAGTTAAATATGACAAACCCCCCCAGAATAATCGGGGGGGGGGGGGGGCATAAGTATAACCTTCCGTCTTCTCAGTCAAACGGACCTTCTGAATGACGGTCAACGGGTCGACACTGCTCCCCGCGTGTCTCAGCAGTTGTGATATGTGTTCCGGGGACTCGACCACTTTGGTGATCAAATGAGTCCAAAGATCAGGGTCCTCGTGCTCTGAACACAAGCAGAAGGTCAGACTTCCATCAGAGAGATAGATCAAAAATCGAAAATCAATCTTTTCAGTGTAAATCAGTGGTGCACAAATTATTTCAATGAAAAACATACTTGACCGATCTGTGTTTTCAATGAATCGGTTAACTGTATAGCAAAAACCATAAAAATTCATCTCTCAGAACCACCATTATATGTCAAAGAGACATTTATCAGAAACATTGTACTTATTCTCACAAACAATGAGAAACTACATTAGCAACTGTCCACCCACCTTTACAATAGTCGATGGCCTTGTCCAGTCTATTGTATCTCTCCACCATCAGAGTCAGAGCCTCTGAATGATTTCCACTTTTCCCGAGTAGTAAAATTCTCTAAAAAAGTGTAAATTGGTTTAGAACGAGAAAATAAAGAAGAGCTCAGTTGACTAGGAGGAATCATTGCCGCCCGGAAATGGCAACTAACAAATGAGGTGTCAGAGCAATTATGCATTCTATCACTGCCCCGGGCGGGAATCGAACACGGGCCCTCCGCGCGCCACGAAACACACAGGCCCGCGGACACGGCGACCACACGGCTGGAAGCAATGAACAGCTCATATCTACACAATTTGGACGGTCGGCCTTGTCGCGCAAAAGCTTAAGCGCAGTAAATGTACAAATTTGTCAAAATAATATTCTACAACTATCCATTTCACGTTAAAACCAACTTCTGAAGCTGGTACAAACGTGAAAACTACAGCGAGATCAAACTACAACCCACAACACACCTCCTACCCTCTATTGTCAAGTATTGTGGAGTATAGTGTGCGCGTAACAGGGCAAACGTACCCTTTTCTTTTCAACTTTTCTCTCCGATTACCCTTTTGGAGTGCCACATATTATGTGGAAAGTCACGTGTTCAATCGCGAATAAATTCAATTCAATTATATTCTAACTATCACCCACTGGATCAAACTACAGACCTCCTCCACATATTTCTTCTCGGTACAGATATCGAGTGCCCTCATAATATGGTAGTTCTCGTTCTTCCTCAGAAACGGAATGAGCCTCTTCCTGTCGTATTCTGCATAGAGACGAACAGCCTGATCGGCAAACTCCGCCCCCTCATTCTTGTTCAAAAGACGGGTCAAATAGGCCATCTGAAATGGAGGGACAGAATGTAACCATTGTCATTTATACGCCTACTTATACAGTATCCGGTTATACAAACGGTTGAAAAACACTCTAAAAGGTCATATTTTGATGTTCAAAAACCATTTGGAATAAAACCATCTGAAAATAGAACACCTGCAAAACTAGTAATCAAAGTTACATGTTTGTGACCTTTGGTAAGAATAGGAAGAGACTGCCGCTATCTCTCTCTCTATGTTTCTCTCTCCACCCCCTCTCAGTATCTCTCTTCTAGATAGTTAAAAGCGGTATACCTACCTGTAACTTCGGTTGCATGGCTATCTTGGTCATAACCAGTGCTGCCGGAACACTGTCTTCATTGTCCAATAGAAGTCGCAACGCGAGATCAGTATTGATTTCCATCAATTCCGAAATTCGATTTTTGACCTGCAAATATGGTTACTGTAGTCAAAAGCACTTTCACGTGAAAAGTGTTACTCATACGTTAACTCGCTAATTAGCTTCAACCCATTCGAGTGATTTATAGAAATTACTTCTAATAACTTTATTCATTTTTTAAGCTCAAAGTGTTAAGTTACAACTACAACCCCTATAAAGACCATATCACTATATGTGAAAGAAAAACATGCGAAACGCGATTGCAAAAGATATTTGGAGGTATGGGGAATTGAACCCCAGACTTCTCGCATGCGAAGCGAGCGCTCTACCCTTGAGCTATACCCCCGCCGACTGGTTTCGCAAACAACGTGGGCCATTGCCGCGCTATATCGATCTGTTGCACACAGACCCTCTCTCGTTATTTCGAAGGTATAACCATACAGACATACACCCAAGAAAACGGTTTCGGAAAAAATGCGGACAAAAGTTGACTATATTTTATCTGTGAAGTTTGAACACACTTATCTATCGAATTACCTTTTTACTGAAAATTTTCCAGGTTCCCCCAACATATTTAGATAAGAAACTCATTCTCGCTATTTTGTTTACAAAACACTTGTGTGGAGCCAAACTAACCAGCTCGAACAGTTGATACTTGTCGATGATGGCAAATATGTCCTGATCTTTGATCTTCATGTAGATTTTGATGGTCGACTCGAACTTTCGCTCGTAAATGTACAGACGAGCGAGGGCCTGAAACAGACATTTCTCCTCCTCCGGACTTATTTTCTCGTCTGGAAAACGAATGAAAATAGAACCAATTGAGAACAAACTACAGGTAACAAACTACAAATACACAGTCACTCGGAAAACCAAACCGCACTTTTATTTTGGAAGATTATAGGTTAAAAGGTAGAAGCGAAAGATAAGTGTTATCCTGAAAGCTGACCCATAATAATGACCTGAGAAAACAACTAGTCACATATAGTACATTTCACCGATCGATGTCCTTCTACAGTAATCCGTCAGCTATTCAGAAAGGTTTTTCTAGTGAGTGGTTCATTATTTTGGTTTCAAACTTTCGGAGTTTGTAGTAGTAAACGTGCAGAAGATACTACCAAAACTTGAAAAGACTCCAGCAACGCCAATATACCAAACTTTAACCTAGAAAATTGATCAGATTACTGTAGAGGTTTATAAGTGGGTGGAACGAACTATATCATGATTATTCCCCAACTAAATGAATCAAACGTGTTTTTCGATAACAAACGAACGAAACTTGTGTAGCCCTACTGGACATTCCCTTCTGCATTCGAAGTAGAGTCAATGTGCTCAGCGAACCTGGAAAATTAGCACATTTTGTAAAACTGGTCATTTTGTAACATAGTTCGTAATCAAAACCGATCTCATGATTCCTTTGCCTTTCCCAATTCTGGGAAGAAATAGCAGCTCGCTGGTTCGATTCTCTTCTGAGGCAGCCAGTTCATAACTGCCACATACTATAGAGTACCACGACTTTTGAGCCAAATGGGAACTGTAGGCAATTAATCTTCTAACCTGTTCTATATAGATCGGGACTCCATAGTTTGACCAATCGATTGAACATTCTGACATCATTGTAGAGGGCTGCCTGTAGCACACTTTCATAGCAAGAGAGAGAGAGAGGGGGGGGGGGGGGGGGGGGGGGGGAGAGGGAGAGAGGGAGAGGAAGGGAGGGAGAGAGAGAGTAAGTATAGGTGGGTTAGGAAGAGGAAGAGGCAAAGAGCGAGAGGGAGGGAGAGAGAGCCTGAGATAGTAACAGAGGGAGAGAGAGAGTAAGGATGAATGGGTTAGAAAGTATGAGAAAGAGATAGTAGAGACCGGGGCTAAGGCAACAGCAGAGTGTATAACAACCTAACATTGCGCAACCGTGGCGAGAATGGAAATAAGAATCCCGTTCCAGCTCTACGTGTAATCCTACGTCTACGCATTTCCATGAAAACGCATGGGAAGCTAACAAGATTTACGCACTCATTCGTAGGAAAAAACAACAATCACAATAACATTGCCACAATTTTAATTCAAAAACTACTATCTATTTCAAAACTAATTCAGCAGCAGCGAAACTCACGTCAAAGGTGACTTCCTTGTCTTTTTCATCTGTACTGACAGCACTAGATATAGTTCGCTGATCCAAATCGATATCCATTGCTACTGATGAAGTGGAGGCGCTTGATCTGGAATGAGCTCATAGAAACACACCACGCAGAGAAATCCAAATTAAGCAGCGAGACCGAAAACTTAGATATGAGTGTTGACAAACACGTACCTGTTGACGGCCATATTTCTTGCATTCAAATCCTCGATTCCTTCTGTAACTTCCACGTCATCCTGGAAAGCATGAAATTTCTAACAAAAGCTTCACACATAGGTATCTTGGAATGTCACCAATAAACACTTTGTAAAAAAAAGATGAAAGATTTCCATCATAACTGAGAGGATAAGTTCGACCAAAAAAAGATCTTACGTCATATAGAAAGTACATTTGAGAATCATGAGCATTGTATAAATACTGCACTTTTTCTGTTTCAAAGCTATAATCTAGGATTTATCATCCTACACTAGTTAAGTAACTTTGGCCAATAGCCCGAAAAAGTCAATAATCTGGCAAAAGTGTTGAAATTCAACAACTTCCCTATATCAATGAGAAACGTAATTACTGATGTAGGTCCTATACATTTGGAAAGAAATCTGAAAAAGGCCAGACCGAGATGGTCGGTTGAATACTGACCAGCAAGACCTGTTCCTGGCCGTCGTGATTTTCTTCCTGGTCGAGAACTGACACAACTACTGCCACCGGAACATTCGAAGCATCGCCTGATAATACACAGTTCAACTACCATGTCAATGAGATAACGCAGATTGACGCCTCATTGCAAAGTGATTATTGAAAAAAAAACGTCAAGAAAGCATACATCAACAAGATCATGAATGAAAAGATTGAATTATATCAAATTAGGCGAGCTAGTCTGACCATATAATAAGCCATTCACGGTTTTTTAGTGCACGATTTCCATGTTAATGATGAAAATAACCAACCAGTTTCTCCCTGAGCGCATCTCAGGTTGTCCGCCTGCATGTGTTCGACAATCTTACGCAGAAGCGAGAGAGAAGTACGACGAACGCTGGCAGACAACGACTTCTGAAACAATACATAAATATGAATAGTTTGTTCAGTGTTTCGTACTTCTTCAAGAAGTCATAAAAAGTCAACATATTTTGACTAATGCAAATATTTTTCAGTATACAACCATACAATCAGAATTATCAGAAAGCATGGTATGTCGGCCATGCTATTGCATAAATTACTGGGTCAAAACAATGACCGACGATATACCGGTTTTTCCGGATTGAAGGAACAACCTGGAAAATTTCGCAGAAAATTGGCAGCATTTGTTGGAGAATTCTGGCAGCCAGTTCTCTATCAGGTAGATCGCTGCTGCTCTCTTTTTTCTCTTCTACGTCGGTTTTCTGACGACTCTGTTCATCTGATTCTGCAATATTCAATATTTAACCGACATTTCCCGGCAACAAATGTTGAATTATAGGTGAATTTTAGTTTTGAAAGTTTCTTATAAGTACGTCATCTATTTTGTGAGAGTTCTTTCCGAAGCGTACCACTGACCGTTGTACCGGTAACAGGTTACTAGACACTATTGCTTCAATTACTGGCACAATATTTATTAGATTAGATACTAATGATTTGATTTGATTGCATATGCAACAGGATAAACAAAACCGATGAATAAACTGACTGGAGTGCATGTAAACGGAGGGACTTTCGAGAATCTGTGCCACTTGTGTGTGGTCCTCGTCACTTCGCTCGCGAGCCTTGTCCAATGCAGTCTTTCCGTCTTCGTCCCGTAGGTCGGGGTCGCACCGCGTTGCAGAAGAACTTTCACAATCTAAACACAATGTTACAACGTTACTTGTTTTTTGTTGAAGTTATCTGTGCTTTAACCTTCTACGGGGAACATTGCAAAGACACATCAGTAGTATATGTACATAAATATGACCACCTGGAGTGTAAAATGGCACCCTCAATGAACAAGTTTCTAGGATTGCCAAATGCCATTCCAAAAATTTGCCAGCCATTCTAAAATATTGCCACCCTAGAATTGCCACCCTCATAGAATTACCACCCCCCAAAGAATTACCACCCTATGCTTCCAGCAACATCCCATTGAGATTAATTACATTCTACTTAGTATGCAGTTTCAGGCCAAATTTGTCATTTGTTAACCATCAATCTTTTGCATCGGATTGTGAAGTTTTAGGCCAAAGTCATTTGTTAACCACCAATCTTTTGCATCGGATTGTGCAACAGGAAACACGCGTACTCATTTACTAGGCATTACGAACATTGAACTACAAAATACAAATAATGAACGCCCTTCAGAAAATTGCCGTCGACTATGCAAGTGATGAAGAAACTTCGACAGATGAGTATACAAGTACGGAAGATCTCTGGAAAGATCTAGAGAGGGACAAGGAAGCACGGAAGGTGAAGATCGGAAAACGAACTATTCATGTGAGTGTCGATAGCATTTCTTTCGAAAATATTAAATCAGAATTACAACCAGACGAGCTGGTGGAAAATGTTTTGGAAAAGTTTATAGATGAAAATATTAAAAAACACAAGTGTCATGAAGATTCGAAATTCTGCATGAAGTTACGACATCCTGGTTTTCACAAAAATGGAGGGTTCTACATTCCATATAGGACGAAAAAACACTTAATGGAACCGTGATTGTTAATCAGATTAGTAAAATGATGAGTTCTAATAAGTCAATTAGGCTAGATCGCAACATGTCACTTGATATGCACTTTTATGACGATTTAACACATGAAAATGCAGATCGATTAGAGGAGGAGCACCTAAAGTAGAATATTTTTTCATTCTATTACATTTTCTACACCATGAGTGGTTGCATGGCTGTACCTAGAAGCTTCCAGTCCAAATTCATTCGACGATTCACCACTGCTGCCACTATAAGACCAGTAGTGTCATTTTCGAATAATGTTCTAGCTATAAAATTTGAACAATTACAATTTCGAAACCTGGAGGTCATGTAAATGTCGATGGCTAGAGCAATCACACATGTTATAGATAATATGGTAAAATACATTCTGTTGAAATATTGTGGAAATAGGGAAAACCCGCATATTTCAGTATACTGGGACCATACTTGGACTATCTAAACGCGCAGATACAACGACAAATGGATTTGTTCGATGTCAATACACCGTTCAGAATTGATATCCATGTATTTTTCCCATGATAATAATAAATATATATATATATACCATTTGTTTTTGTTCATTAATCACACATTGAGATATTACGTGATATAGATCGACATTGACCCACGAGCGTCGTAAACTCATTAGCACAATTAGGGTATATCACACATTAACGCCAGAGACAGCACGTACATTGCTGCAACCGGTACATCGTCAGTGCGAATAAGGTATGTTTAATTCAAGTTAGGTTTTATTACTGTCTCGATTGATAAATAAATGAGATAGCCATTAGGATCGAAGTAGTTATGATTATAATTAGTTTCACAACACCGTGTAGTAATAATATGTAGCATATAAAAATATTACAGGTTCTCGTATATAGGACCGCGAGCCATGGAAACGAATGCGTAAATTTTTTTTCGACGTCATCAGATAGTGGAAAAATCTAAAATCTTGAATAACTCCATGCAAAATTGAGCTATCATAACCAACTTTGGTCAGTATTTTCATAATTTGGAGCTTTTAGTTGTGTGGAAAAATGAAATAGATTGCTTCACGGGAAAGTGGTTAATTCGACATCTACCCTCACCCTTACTATACTATATTGGCTAATGCTATGTAACGTGGACATTGAGTTTACCAAAAAGCTTCATCTCTACTTCCATTACAAGATTCAACATGAGGCGCATTGTAATCCTCCCTAAGAGGTCTGAAAACCTACAAACTGATTTTTAATGCACAAAAACGTAAAACTCAAAAAAAATTTCAAGTTGATTGTTTGCCAACTTATCATGGAACTAATCCGTAAATATTTGGTAGCAGTCAACTATCCCATAGTCTCTTTCTAAGAAAAATTATAACTAACCTGTATCTCATCTCTCAATTGATTTGCTACGGTTTTACGATTTCTGTCAAAACCGAAAATAATGGTACGCGGTACGGTACGTGACGACCACTTTTGATTCCCAAACAAATTCTAACCATGGCCCTTACTATACTGTATTGGCTAATGCCATGTAACGTGGACATTGAGTTTACCAAGAAGCTTCATTTCTACTTCCATTACAAGATTCAACATGAGGCGCATTGTAATCCTCTCTAAGAGGTCTGAAAACCTACAAACTGATTTTTAATGCACAAAAACGTAAAACTCAAAAAATTTCAAGTTGATTGTTTGCCAACTTATCATGGAACTAATCCGTAAATATTTGGTAGCAGTCAACTATCCCATAGTCTCTTTCTAAGAAAAATTATAACTAACCTGTATCTCATCTCTCAATTGATTTGCTACGGTTTTACGATTTCTGTCAAAACCGAAAATAATGGTACGCGGTACGGTACGTGACGACCACTTTTGATTCCCAAACAAATTCTAACCATGACTAACATCTAAGTCACCAAAATCTAACGTCGCGGTGTCTAAGGATTTTCTCTAACGTAACCTCCTCAGTACGTCAGGGCCTTAAGTTTAGACCCCTAAAATCGCTAAAAGCATGATAATCTCACGGTATGTAACGCCTTAAACATCGAGTGAGCCAGTTCTAACCTAACCTAACATGTCAGTCACCAAAAAAAATGTTGTCGTGTCTAAGGAATTTCGTTAACGTGTAACGACGCCTACGTTAGGGCCTTAAGTTTGAACCCCATAAAACGTCAATACTCCGTGGTAAGAACCGTCATCTCGAGTTGTAGGTAATGCACTTATGAAAAATCGATGATATCGATTTATCGATTTTCTATGATCCAAAATATAAAAATTTTCAAGATGGAATTTGGCTATGGAATTTTAATATGTTGTACCTGGGCAGATTTAAAGTTTTTTGAGAGGGGTCGTTTTTTGTTTTTGCCCTTAAAGTTTTTAATGATCTTCCGAAAAGTGACTATTTCCGGCATATTTTGCATAAGCATACCTCGTAGATTGGAGAGATCTGTCCAGAACTCCTGTACAACAGACAACAACACCATTCATTACTACGGCCAAAATATCGAGTGAAATTTCGCAATAGCCGCCCAGTTACAGAAGTTTTTGGACATTTTCCAGATTATCAAAACTCTTGAAACGAGTTCGAGTTTGATCTAATGTTCATGGTAGATCTATTTTGTTATACCGAGTGAACTCTCAAACATTTAGAGATCAAAGATCATTTATCGATTTTTTATAGCGAATTTATAAAAATGAGTACCTCGGAAATGAGTCCGAAACATCGAGTTAACGTAGACGGTTTGATTTCAACCTCATGTTTTGTAATAAGTAAATTGACCACCCAACAAAAAAAGTGTCAAAATAAACAAATATCCGTATATTGATTTTGGGTGAGTTCTGAAATTTATCGAAATAATTTCCTCAGATCTCGAAAACGGCAAATTTAATTTCTCTCTCACTCTCTGAGATGATAGTTGTTGTAGAGATGAGCAATAAGTATCATTGGAGTAAAAAAAGTTATGGACGTGTTTTGTGTAAAATAGTTTCATATTAAAACCTGAATTGTTAAAATAAACTTGGAAACTCAATTTTATGTCAGCAGATGCACGCTTACCTGAGATCAAGAATGCAAAAAAACACTTTGCGAAAATATCTATTTTGACGGAAGTTATACGAGTTTTAGTCCAAACCCGTACTATATACGGCGCAAATAGACCTATTTTTAAGATGTTTCAACCGACTCAAGTTGTAACGTCTCTCCCGGTATTCTAAATGATTGTAGAATGCTGAAATTTTCAGTAATGATAGGTAATAATCAAACGAGATCAGAGCCGAACGGGCGAAGATCAAAGTTCGATTATCGATCGATGGTAGAACTTTGACCTACAGAAATGAGAGTTTCCGAGTTGTACTATTGGAAGTTTCTGAACCAATCCTAATGAGTATGAGCAATCCAACAACATTTAGAGCTAAGAAAAATATGCATAAATTTTCATTTTATACGAGTTTTAAAATCTCAAGATCAAACCACCATGATGACGTCATAGCTAATTTTCCAACTTTGCTTTAAATGAATGAAACGATCTCAGGACGCGTTTTACAGACATGGGATGTAACTTAAACCTCATTTAATAATTAACATGTCACGACGAGTTAGATTCTGGAGTTCTGAAGACGTCAAATTGTGAAATTGCTCAAAACTGTCTGAAAATAATAGAGCGAGTATAACGAGTGGCAAAAACATTATGTTGACGTCAAATCATCATTTCGAGTTAACGACGACCGAGATTCTGGAGGATAAAAGACGTCAAGTATACAACTTACTCAAAACAATCTGAAACATTCCAAAAAAGTTCAAAACGAAAAAGTTGCATGACGATTACTAAGAACCGCTAGACGGGCGCGCGGCGGTAGCCGCGCGACCGGCTAGTCGTGATAGAATCCTTCTCATTGTTATCACTGGTTAGTGACGGATTCACGTCGCAAACCGTAGAAGAACCATCTCCGTCATCGAAGTTTACCATGATCACAGTAGTGACAGTAGAGATTGGACTGATATGATAAATTTCAGTTTCATGAAAGCCAAGCTTTGCAAGATGATTGAAAATTAGAATCCGAGCGAGAGGAACAGTTTGTCGGTATAACACACAACACTAAACCTTTTTAACAGCATTAACGTTGAAAAAAAACTACAAAGTTCTACAATGTGGAAAGTAATATTTCACAGCGTGCGTGAAAATCGACGTAGAACGCGAGGAGCAAAATGTGTTCTTCACTTTGTTCGGTTACATTTCCTCCTTTTTGTGGGGACGTCGAGTTTTATCCTACTGTAAAAGTTGTTGTTCTCAAAGTACGGCCGCGTGCGCATGACTGCCGCCGCATTGCTCTGTATTTTATTGGTTTCGCTGTTTTAATGTAAAATGTTCTCTGGTACCCTCTCCTATTCATTCAATTCAAAACTTCCAGCATAACGTTTGTACTCAGTCATACTTAAAGATTGTTTATTGACTTCATTGAAATCAACATCACCTTTCCGAATGGGGGTTGTGATTATCATCGTATTAAGGTTGATAACGAAAATATAAACGGGTGTGGATTGATAAGATCACAGAGTTCGTAAGTGTTTCAAGATTCGGTTTCATAATTCACTCCACTGGATCCCAACAAGGTCCGTTCATCGTGGGAAATTTAGGTGTCAATATGCTTTCCCTATTAATCATCAATATCCGCGAAATCGCAGTCGGCTGGTTTCCCTATTAATCATCAATTCCGCGAAATCGCAGTCGGCTGGCCAGCCGTACGCATTCAGATATCCCGCCACTTTTGAGAATTCCTGCAAACATTCCGTTTATACATAGTCCAGCGAAGTTATCCCAATAGCTAGAGAATCTTCAAAAACGGGCTCTTTTCCACAACATTGACTGAACTGGCTCATGTTTAATGCAAAATCAAGAAGTTTGACCAATCCATAATGAAAAACGGACTCTTTTTTGGAGAACATTCACAACCAGCATCATCCACAGGTGTGGGGATTTATCATGTAAAGATCACGACTTTTATTCCTCTTTATTATAATTCAGTGCAGCACAGTGAAACTCACCCTGTTATCAACCAGCGTCTTGAGTCGACTGTATACTGGAGTCACGACTGGTTTAAACTTCTGCAACTTTGCAGCATCATCCATTTCATACACGAGAGAATAGTTGAAACGAAGCCAGCTGCAAAAATCGATAGTTGGGAAAATTCAGATATGGATAAATTTTGAATTACATCTTATTATCAATATGAACCATTGTGACGCACTGCGCAACATAACAACATAAAACACCCGGGTCAACACCAAGTAGTAGTTAGGCGATAATAACTATTGTCTGAAAACACATTTAGAAACTCCAGAGTGTATTCATAAACTCGATCACATTTTACCTAGAATAAAGGTCTAATCAAAAAGCAGGATGTCATGTCGTTTACGGACAACTCGTCCCCGGCCCAAAAATTGCTCAAATTAGCTTGTAACTTAACAATCAAAGTAGTGACTAGGTTATATTTCATGAATGAGACCGTAGGTAAGTTTAGAAGTAGAATACAATTGGAAATCATGAAGATAGACCTTATTTTGAGATAAATATCATATATTTAGTAATTTCCTTGTTTTCTCTCAAATATATGATGACTAAATAAACAAATTTTTAGGATGTATTTATAGTTATATTGTATTCTATAATAAGCATAACACTTTAGAACAGATAATTTCACTTCGAAACCTGGTTTTTAGCCAGTTTTGGTATAAAACATCGGGGACGAGTTGTCGCATGTTGAGAGACGAGTTGTCGAGAGACCAGGCATGAATTGTATGACATAGCGGCTCACCCGGAACACCTAAACGGCAATGGTAAAAATGACGAAGCATATATGACTCTAGAAAAGAACCTCTAGCAAGCAGTGGGCACGACATCCTTATACCTGATACCATTCACCACATACCTCGAACACTGTTACTTAGTTACTTTATGCATATTTGAGCGTAGCTTCGTTCCTGAAAATCCTTTTTTTGTTCTTATTTACTTTGAAAATCAGTCAAATATGCTATCTTCTGTCAGCGGGTGATAAGTACTGCAGGTTGAGCACTTGAGCGATGGTAGAAGAGTATCGACACGCTGCACGAAGAGAAAAACGGAAATTCCGTTTCCATTGTGTGCATTGGACAATCATTCTAGAAGTAAAAAAAAGAACCTACCAAAACTCTACAGAATTTTGGCAGTGCGATCAAGATCTGACTCTCCTCTTCGCTCCCCTCGCTGCATATCTGTATAAATAGCGTTGAAGAATCACATAATCTAGTTGTGCATGTGAAGAAAGATAGTCGAATAAGTTCATTGTAGAATAGGTCTACAAAACAGACTGGCTTAACTTGAAAAGGGTACTGTATACTTACCGTAAAGGGGTTTTAGAACCAGCTGACTCAACTCCGCAGTAGGCAACTGAGATATGTCTTTATATCCAATCACAGAGCAGCGGAACAGCACTTTGAGGCGGTCTTCTACATTTTCACATCTGAAACAAAACAATGTTGTGGACTATTCTTTGGTTGCGTAAAAATGAAAGTTGAAAAACCCTGAAAAATCAAAACTTACGCTGCGAGTAACGGGAGAAGAATATGATGCCTCTCTCGACCTCGATCAACTGAATCAACGAAGGACGTAAGATAGTCAATACGTTGATCATTGCTCAGGTCCTTGTAGGTCAAAGCAGCCAGCAGCAAATCATCATGGATACGGGGGCTGAACATGCAGATAATATAAAAACTGAAACTGCGTTTAAGGAACAGAAGGGTATGCCAACTACCGAGTTGAAGAGAATTTCTCAGCTAAATTTGAGCAATTTGAGCTCAAAAAGTTACATGAGCTCATAGACAGCAGTGGAACATAACATTTACAAAAGACATTAATCTCTGTTCCCCTCACCCCGTGTGGCTGGTCCTTGGAAATAGCCACCACCCGATTGGCGATGCCGTAGATTTTTTCAATGGGCGTCTGGTTGCGGATCAGCTGATGACATAATCGACCCAGTAATTGCTTCATGAACGCTGGAAACACATACCAGTAAGGTGTGATCATATGTGAAATACCCCCCCCCCCCTATTTTGATATTGACTATTGCTCATTTTCACCCAATTTATTTCATCCCGATTCGGAACTATGTTACGTATGGGTGTGACTGACTATACGACAACAATTAGACCGTTTTTTGCTTCAATACGTGGAACTCAAAGATTTTACTATTTTACATCAAAAAATAGGCCGATTTTTTTTATTTTGGTGGAAAAGGAATCCGTTTCTTGAATTGTTTGACTATTCGGACAGCTTTACTGATGTTCAGTGGCTGGAAAACCGCACATTGAATAATCTACGGGTGGGAACATAAGATCCTCGAATCCTCCTCACAAAGTGATGGACAACCTCACATTATTGGCTATTGGCGCCCAGCTCACTACACAGAGGGAAAACGGAAGGAAGACAAATTTTGAGTCATGGCTCTAGTTTTATAGATATGTGATAAAACTGTTCAACGTTCGTCACTAACGTACGTATCTACAAAACTAGTCAATATTGTTTTTCCAACTTCAACTCTAGAAAGATTCAGCTACTCAACCATTAAAAACCACTAGTGCTAAGTCGCCTGACTCACTGAATCGTTCCTGATTCCTGAGACAATCTGACAATCGTGTTATAATATCCTCGAGCATTGTCAATGCAGTGTAGTATTTGTCATGACTGATGTGCCGCTCGATTTCGCGATTAATCAAATAGAAAAATCCGGCACGTCTACTGATGTGATTCAAGATCTGAAATGACATAATTATGACCTGAAAAGTTTAAATACAATAAGAACTTACTCATCGGTACCGAAAAAACTCATGCAATGAGGTGGCGGTGAGAGTGAAAGGAGAAAATGGAAACCACTCTCCTTCACTGTGAACAACATTGCTATGTGAAAATTGAACTGATTTCGTACCGCCAACTGTCGTGATCGTGACTGTCAATAATATACGAAAAAGCTACATAACAAAAAGGTCTGACAAATGTTTAGGATCCCGTTATTTTTTTATTTCCGGCCGTTTAGCCTGGTTGCCAAACATCAATAGAATCACCTGCTCTGTCAGCACCGCCGATTCGGCCCCATACCCCTCTTCACTTTTCGACGCCAATATCCAAATAGTATCGAAAAGGGCGTCGGCCGGGATTATCAATTTTCGCTTTCCATCTATGGAACGACGCAAGATCTGAAGAAATCAAGTACTACCTAGGTTAATAATGGCCATTTTGAGTCTGCGATCTGCGTTGCTGGATTAACGGAATTTGGAGAGCGTAGCGTACGAACAAAGAAAATTTCATACTAATCACAAAAACAATTAAACACCACATGATAGGTAGAAAGTGAGAGGATCAAAAAAACGTGAAATTTCGAAATACGCTAATGTGACTAAAAAACAGAACATATACGTCTATCCTATACCTCTTGCAGTCTCGTTGTATCTCCTCGTTGAGCGGCGGCACTTGCACACGCTCCCTGTGCCGAACAATGAGCGTCATAATCATACTTGGTGCGAGCTTGCTGGAATGAAACAGAGGTCAATCACCCTTGCCAGTTCTCTATTGTTATCTACCTTGGACAGTATTTCTTTAACGATCCGATATTCACTTGAAGAAATAATAAGTGTCAGCATGGAAAAAAATGAAAAAAATCAACAAGGTCGAACCAAAAAAAAGAACCAAACGTCTTTTTCACACAGCCATGTCGGGCCATTTCGTACACCTTAAACAAATTCAATTCAACGAATTAGTGGCCACATCCACGATACTTGCCCAGCTGCCCGCGCTCTAGCCGTACAACAGTAAACATACACTCACAACAGGCTGGACTCATTCCAAAAATGTCGCGCCAAATATGAGATGTATAGCTCCTCATTGGCGCCGGGCGCGGGCGCCAATAGGCGCCAAAAACGACTATTGGAAAAACTATCGAACCGATTTAGCTGAAATTTGAAACATAAGTTCTAATGCAAAATTTAGCATGTCGCGCCAAATATGAGATGTATAGCTCCTCATTGGCGCCGGGCGCGGGCGCCAATAGGCGCCAAAAACCACTATTGGAAAAACTACCGAACCGATTTAGCTGAAATTTGAAACATGAGTTATAATGCAAAATTTAGCATGTCGCGCCAAATATGAGATGTATAGCTTTTCATTGGCGCCCGGCGCTGGCGCCAATAGGCGCCAAAAACGGCAAAACACTATTTATCATCAACTAAAATGTTGAACACTAATAGAAATTGAATAATTTGGTGGAAAGTGTGAAAGTCTTTTTCCAAAACTGAAATTTTTCTTCTGGCGCTCGAACCAGGCGCCAGATGGCGCCAATACCCAAACTCACGACAGCGTCAATGGAATCGTCTGAAATTCGGTACACTAAATAACTATCACATGGCAAGTAAGATGCTCAATCTGAAAATCAAAAAAAATTCTGTTGGCATTGTGCGCTGGCACCAATTGGCGCCAAAGTTGGAAAATATCAGTTATCGTCAATCAAACTGTTTCAAGTTAACAGATATTGAATATTCCAATGTGAAATAAAGATCCACAAATTCAAAATCGAATTTTATCGTCTGGCTTGGAACAGACGCCAAATGGCGCCAAAACAAAAACACACGAAACTGACAATTGAATAGTTTGAATAGTGCTCCAATCAGTAATTGACACATGTAGTGTGTACTGGTAGCTCAAAAACCTAGAAAATTTCGTTTCGTTCTGGCGCCAGACGCGTGTGTCAATTGACGCAGGAATGAAAAAAAGTTTCTACGAAGGTTTTTGATGTGGTATTGGAAATAATGGCTATATTGTAAGTAAGTTGGTGTCTCTAATTGTAGATTTGTCAATGGCGCCAATCCCCATCGCTTATCGCCGCTAAAAGCGGTGTACATGTCAATCGGAACGTTTAGCGTTGTTGTTCAGTTGTTGATAGTCACAGAGCCAGTAACCTGCGTTATATTACAACATCAGCAATTTTATGGTCTGCATTCGGCTTCGTGCACACATAAAACTGAGATTTCCATAATAATATAATAAGTTCACAAGATTCACTCTGTGAATAGGCAACATATGAAGTTGTAGGAGTACAACTAGCAAGAAAAGGACAATTAGTAAAAAGTGGGGGAACCAACAAATGTGTGAGTTGTGTTTGGTTCGACCTCGATATCAGCAAAAAGTGAACGATACGAATCGCTGTGATACTGTAGCAGAAGTATTCTGCAAAAATAGGACAATACAAATGTTGCACAATGGTTCACAACGCACGCATGTCGTCAAAGCACACATAAAATACCCTTCGGCAATTTCTGAAATATCATGCGGGCTTCGTGAACCATTGTGCAACATTTGTATTGTTCTATTTCTGCAGAATACTTCTGCTACAGTATCACAGCAATTCGTACCGTTCACTTTTTGCTGATATCGAGGTCGAACCAAAAACAACTCACACATTTGTTGGTTCCCCACTTTTTACTAATATGGTTTTGTTATTGCGTTAGATAGTTGGTTGTTCTTTGAGGTGTGGTCATAAATAGGGAGATTAGCAGTGATATTTACCTTGACTCAATGTAGGCTGTGTGGGCATATTGATCTCATTTTTGTTTCATCTCCAAATAGTGAAAAAAAAAACCTTCCTTGTTTTTCTCATGAGCCACCCTATGTTGCGGTAAACCAGGAAGTAGAATCAGTTCATTTCAGATAGAACCGCATCAATTAGGTTAGAATTACTTTTTTTGGATAATGTCAAGTTAGTTGGATTCGAAGACTATTGTATCGACTAGTTTGTATTGCTCTCGTTCAGTCAGAGAATAAACATCAATAGAAAATTTGCTTCCGCTGTAGTTTCATTTATTTAGTTTTGTTCACCATCACTGGGTTCTTGTTCAGAAAATATGAGAGTAACATATGTCTTTTTAATCGATCGAATCATGTCAAAAGGACAACTCGAATCTGAGTGAATTGGGCGCGCAAATGAGATTGTTGTTGTGTATCTTTTTCCTTCAACTCTGCCTTGTTTGTCATTGCAATGGGGGGGGGCTGTCTAGAGACGAAAAGAACAAAGTCGCCTGACTCTCTGATGATAACACGTTGAGAGAAAGAGAACAAACACGGTACACGATGAGTGAGTTATCGATTTCGCTACCAACTATTCTCACCACCTAATACTAGGTTCAGAATGTTTCTACGCAAAAGTTGCTTCGAATCCTTAGATCTTCCATATACGTGAACGGGCCACCGCCGTTACGTTAGCGCCCTAACGTAAAATCGATAAAATCAATAAATCGATAAGATACGTTAGCGTGAAAAAGGGTAAAAAAACGCCCATACTCCACGTGTAGGTTCTGTTTCAGATGAACCTCAATAAATAAGGGTCCCCGTTGCCGGACTCTTCTGGAACTTTTTTTATAGGCCATGAAAAATGTCAAAATTTCCGTCTATTTTCGTTTCTCATACCTCGTACACCGTAACGATCCGGCTGATTCAAACTGAGAAATTTGAGCACGTGGACATATGGGAAGTCACTCATGACATGTATTACCCAACCCTACAATATGGGACCATCAAAACCAATACTCGATTTTTCGTGCACAAAAGTTGAAAAAGTGGTACCTTTTATTTAAATCGATTTCGTACTGTGAACGTGCAGTCTGATCTTTGTAGTTTTAGAAGTAGGTATAATGTAACGGCCTATGTACGGCGAAAATCCTGAATAGGCTGTAACTATGACTATTGATTTTATTATCGATTTTTTAGTAGAGTGAGATTTCAATAGTTTTTTCATAGCTTCAACAAGGAGCTATATAAAAACAACATTAACGGTGAAATGTGAACTGAGTTAAGGATGAGCATGATACAAACCGAATTGCCAAAAACCAGTATCTTCAGGTATTAAAAAATCAAAAGTTGAAATGAAAAAGTCGAAAATCTCTCAAAGCGATTGGAGAGGTACCATTATTTTTGTCCGGTTACCACTTATACTACTGACAACGAATGTGAAAAAAAGTTTCGAAAATATTGACTGACTGCTGAGAAAAACAATTATAAAAATTTTTTGACGAAACATATTACACTCTATAACTTCTTTCTCTTTGAAATTATAGAGAGAGTGCAAGTTGCCAAAAATTACTATTAACAAAATGTAATTTGTCATTCGAACTCGAGACACTGACCATCAAACCGAATGTCGTAGTGACGTCATCCATTTTCATTTTAACTTTGGTTAATAACAAAGTTATCAATGAAGATTCAGATGCAAATCTTACATATGGTAATTGTCTATACCTACCAATAATTTTAGTGAAAAGAGCTAAGAAAAATATTAAGCCGTTCTCGAGTTATAAACTTTTGGTCCCAACCCGTACTAGATACGGCGCACCTAGACCTACTTTTAAGCTACCTTCAAAATACGATTTTCCCACGGTCGTCCTGAGCTTCTAAATGATCGTAGCGAGCTGAAACTTTGTAGTAATGACAAGTAGACTCAACACTACGATTTAATTAAAAAGATCTGAGGTCAAAGGTCATTTATCGATTGACAGTGGTCAAATGACCGTAGACGGTGAAAATTACCAAAAACCATTTGAAACTTCTTTAAACAGCTTGAAACTTACAGCACGAGTAGGGGGTCTGGGGGGTCCTCCCCCCAGCTAGCGGGGCCCGCCGGCGTCAGCCGCGGGACCGGCTAGTCGTGCACAATAACTAAAGCAATTCATGGAAATTATTTGTTGTGCCTTGTGCGTCTCAACTAAAAATATAATTTTTAAGCTAGAAAGTGTTAATTTCAGCCTAAAAATATAGTTATAATCAATCTATCATCATCGTTCCTTATTTTGATGGCATTAAATGTTGAATTTTCAGTAGTTAACTAGTTCACTTCTGTGATCATCAGGTATCTGGTGGTGTCTGGTGATCTGGTTTTCGAGTAAATTCTGGTTATGAAAAATTAGATGAGTTTCATTCTTTCATAGCTACTCTTTTTCGTTTTCCTCCTTTCGATCGATGAAACAGGTGTTTATATGCCGTCATATGTGCTTATTGTGCGTGTTCCACGTAGCCCGTAGCTCCTGAAACAAGAAAGTTCATGAAGACCTATCCTAAGCTTAAGTGTGAAGTCGTATGTCTTATACTCAACTCATTCATCTGACGATCTAAACCACATTACAATCCGAGCCCTTAATGCGCTCCAGGTCTAATGGATGTTATGTTATTCGATAATAGTATTATTTTTCATATCCTACGCCAGTAGAAATTGCTAATTTGTTTGTGGATCCTGAACCCTACAACCCTACTAGAAAACCGGAATGAGAAAGCTGTTCTTTAAAGATTCTAGTCTGATCATATTGCATCATTTTGCTACAAGAAAGACCCCATATTTTTGCCCAATAAACTGAGTTTTCTTGCCCAATAAACTGAGTTTAATAGCCGGCGTTCCGATTACGCTGCTTGTTGTGGTTTTTGTGAAGGTGGAAATGAAATCCGTCAACTATCACGTAAATAATATTATTGACAGCGTCAACTATTGATTTTATGTGATTGCAATTATATCGCGCGGAGCGCGAAGCGCTCTGCGTGAGTTGTCTTTGGTTTGGCCATTGCGGACTCGTTTTTTCCTTTTAATTAACAAAAATCTTCAACCATATTCTTTTTTCGAAAACTAAAAAGAGAGAACGTTCGAAAATCACGAATTGAACATTGTGTGAGAATTTCAGCCAAATCGGATTATTTTCGCCTGAGTTATGGTTTCGTGTCGTTGTTGGAAAGTTCCGCCGTAATTCGTCCCTCGTCCCTCGTCCCTCCTCCCTCGTCCCTCACGGAATTCTGTCCGCATCGTAGTGGAAAAACTACTGAACCAACGGCTGAAATTTGAAACATCTATTCTATGGCAAAAGTTAGCTTGTCGCGCCAAGTATGAAATGCATATGTAATCTCTGGCGCCGGGCGCGGGCGCCAATGGGCGCCAAAAACAACTATTGGAAAAACTATCGAACCGATTTAGCTAAAATTTGAAACATGAGTTCTAATGCAAAATTTAGCATGTCGCGCCAAATATGAGATGTATAGCTCCTTATTGACGCCAGGCGCGGGCGCCAATAGGCGCCAAAAACCACTATTGGAAAAACTACCGAACCGATTTAGCTGAAATTTGAAACATGAGTTATAATGCAGAAGTTAGCCCGTCGCACCAAATATGAGATGAAGACATCGAGAAAAACCAGTAACATACTGATTAAAGTACCAATGCATTTGAGCGAGGCTGAAATTAACACTTTCTAGCACCATACCCTAAATGCTCAGCGCTTTGAGAAAAACCCCCCTGTTTTTGAAAGACGAGGCTTCAACGAAGAAAATGTTCAATTGTTCAGAAAAATTCATCGCGGCTCTGGGGAAGGGTAGTGATCGTTGGCTCCCGATGCTGGTGCTCACCTGTGGAGTGGCCATGTCAATTGTGCACCGATCGGCACGAGGTGTGATTCTGGACAGGTTATGGAACCAGTTTGACGAGCATGGTGGGTGTATAGTTCATACGAATTGAGAATTGTTGCGAATGTGTTATAACAAAGTAGACGATTCGTTCACAAATTTCATTTATTTTGACCAATCGTGGTGCTAGAAATGGTTAGTTTCAGTCGAATCTTACTTTTTCACCTTTCGAATGCTAAGATATCTGAATACAATGTAATACAATATTTATCGCTTTATTCTCCTGTATCACTGAATGTTGTTGGCGTCATAAGGGCACTGAGAGTTGGAGAAAATAGTCTTCTAGGAAGAAAACGGCTATCCTCCAAAAGGCTGTCTGATTTGATTTGGATGATTTGACGGATAGTGGTGCTCATACCCTGAATGCCTCAGAGTTGTGACTTTTTCAAACAGGGGGGTTCTGCCCCCCCCCCTCAGCCATTATAAAAGGGTTTTTCCCTTAATTTAGAAAATCGCTCAATCAGACAATTTTTGCCCAAATCTTCGGACGGCTGAACGAATGAAACCGTCTCGTGATATTCACCCGCTCTGAAATCGACCAGAAATCATCATATTATCACAACGAGCGGTAAAATTAGTCACTTAGCGTGAGGGCTTCGTGTCCTAGCGACTTGTGCACCTTCAAAACTGTTGTGGAGCACCCTTTCTTAGTTTTTTTAGCTCGTTTTTGTGTTTTTCCCTCAGCCAATCAATGAGTTCATAAAGACTATTCGGGAAAATTGAAGTATCGCCCCCCACTTTAGTTGAGTCCCCCCCCCCCCGTAGCACTTCAAGGGCCCAGGCGAAAACCTGAAAATCTAGGAGAGGGTGGGGGGGGGGGGGTCAAAATTCAACTTCGACATTTACTATTTACCACCCACTTGGGTCGGCGGGGGTAGAACTTCAATGGTGGGGGGGGGGGTCAAACTTAAACGAGTGGGGGGCTGAACTTCAATACCGGAAATGTTTACTTTGTACCCCCCACCCTCAAACTTTTGTATTGCAGGTGATAAATTGAATTATAACCCCCCGGTGGGGGGTCAAACTACAATTTCCCAAACGCAATACAAATTCAGAAAGGTGGGGGGTAAAAAGTCAATGTTCCCGTCTAGTCAACCTTTGAAACGCGATGTTTTCAACAAACGGACCTCTTTGACCAGAATTTCACTGTTTCATCGCTACCTCCCGTGATAACAACACCCGTAGAAGTCAATCCGAGACACTTTACATCAGCTTTGTTGGCCGAGAATATATGACTGAGCGAATAGCGGACCGCGTCCTGCTCAGTCTCGCCACTTAACATATTGCTTCTGGAAATTGAGTGTAGTGATGGAGGTCAACTAACATTAAGAACAAAGACTAATCATATCATTCACCCCACAAGAAAGCGAAAAGAGTGTAACACAGTTGATCCCTTTCCAAAAATGGATGTAACTTTCTATATTGACGCTAGAGGAGAGAAGGTAGGAGAAGTGAAGTTTCAAAAAATAAAACAGCATGAGATCGTTTTTCAAATGTGCAATGGCAATGGAAAAGCAAGAAAAGAGTAAAATACCACCCCAATTTTGTCAGATTGTATGCGTTTGCCACGACGGAAATGAAATGGGTCCCGCAGCGGAGTTGTTCGCGCGAACTTCAAAAATCAAAAACAACTTCAAAAATCAGAGTGGAACTTCAAAAATCACAGCGCAAATTCGTTCGCGACACAACAGAAAAATTCAACTACAGTAATAGAAATTGTTGAAATCATTTACGACAGACTATGCATATATATGTGCATGACATCATTGAATACAAAAAAAATTCGATGATGATTAACATACGTGCATACGATTCTCTTTTTATTTATGATATGAGGAGGTAGGAGGCTAAAGCAGACAATGGATGGAGTGGAAGAGAACGCACAGAAATGTTAAGTACTCAAATCGTAATGGTTCTCATTCCCACTCCGAGATAATGAACAATTCCGGAGCATGATTGGTGAAGCAATTGTGATGTGACAATCTCTCGTAATCTTAATATGTCTAGTATCAAATCGGCGAGGAACAGGATCGGGAGTGGTCCAACTTTCAAGGAGGTATTAGGCAAAGTAGAGAGAAACAAGAGCAAAATAAAGTAGCCTAAGTTTAATTGAAGTAAATGAAATAGATTAAAAGTCGAAGTCGTCGGTCATAAAATAAATCATTCATTTATTGTGAAATTTTGGAATAGCGGATCACCTTCGCTAATCGCTAATCTACAACTTACAAGGCTATATTAAATACACTAAGCATATATCGATACGAGAGGTCCGACCGACTCAGTGCACTTCTCTATTTAATCATTGGTATGTTTCTCTTGATCCATTGATGTGTTTATCCGACTCAGTGCACTTCTCTATTTAAACATTGGTATGTTTCTCTTGATCCATTGATGTGTTTATCCGACTCATTGCGTTAATATAATTTAATAAGGACTACTCCTCCTAGTATTCTCTTCGTTGGTTGTGATCTAAAATTTTGGAATAGCGGATCACCTTTGCTAATCGCTAATCTACAACTTACAAGGCTATATTAAATACACTAAGCATGTATCGATACGAGAGGTCCGACCGACTCAGTGCACTTCTCTATTTAATCATTGGTATGTTTCTCTTGATCCATTGATGTGTTTATCCGACTCAGTGCACTTCTCTATTTAAACATTGGTATGTTTCTCTTGATCCATTGATGTGTTTATCCTTTCAGATAACAGAAGATCTGCACAAGGCATTGGCTGATCTCCTGGATACGAACAGAGAAAATACTGAGATAGAATCGGCCGTCCGTCATGTTTATTCGGAACAAAGGGCATACGAGTTGGTGTTAATTGTGAACACGTTGCAGGTGGAATTCACTCAGTATAAGGTTGGTTACTGTGGAAATGAATATAGAAAATACAGTCGCGCAATCTCTCTCGAATCTTGGATACTTGGATTAAAGTAATGAACGTTTGGTAAATTAAGAAACGTATAAGAACTTCTTTTCCATCTTGTAATTCAATTTGACAATCTGATGTAGGACTTAGGAAATATAGATAATCTCTGATATCTGTATCTGTGAACCTGTGAAGACCGAGGAGACACATTTTTGCTTTTATGTGATTTTTGTTAAGTGTTTCTATTTCACAATTTCACTTTTTCTTTGACGTGTTTGTGTCTTTTCCAGGATGTATCTCATCTAGCCAATCTCATCGGTACTGAACGCAAATTCAGACTTCTATATGTAAGTTTGTTTTCTCGATTGTTTGATATATACACAACAACAAAATAAAATACTAACATGACTAATTGCAAAATAAAAAAAACGAAAGTTACCTAAAACGGACGTCCCTAGAATTGTCGCCACTGAATCGTTAGGTTTTTGAGAGTTAGGTTCAATAATGTTTTGTGTACACATTTTTTGACCTTAACGAAGAGCTGATATATTTAATTTTCTCTTCTTATTGACATAATGATATACTTAGACAGAGCTGTGAAGTTCATAGCTCAAATTATTCACCTGAGGCTCGTGCGATAGTTTACTCAACGTCTGTTATATCTTTCCACTTATCAGAGTATTTTTAGGCGTTGTGGCGTTGGTGTCAGGCGGGCGCGTGTTCAGACCCGCGTGGATTCTCCGATCTGGTTACTGAATACAACGGATTGTTCACCGTCAGGAATATACGGTACCATTTTGTTCTCTGTCTCGTGATCTTGTCTCTAATCACAAACAGTGTAGATGAAGCATTATATTGTTAGATGGCCTCAGGCACATCCGATTGAAGTAGTCAGTGATGCGAAATTCGGAATAAAACTCGAATTTCGTTTGATTACAGTCGATTAACAGTCTTTCCACATAGCCCGTAATCAAGATTCTTGTATGGCCTTTTTTTTCAAATTAGTGACATCGAGTCCCCGAACAAAAAGTATTTTTTTAAAAAGACGTCAGCGATATGGTTACTTAAGTTGTGCTTTCACTTTTATGTTCTTTATGCTCATAATGTTTGAAAATTAGGTAAAGAAAACGATCAACTTAGGAACAGATATCTGTCGATTGCATCATCATCCTTTCAGCATTATTTATATTCTTTTTTCATCTTGCTCAAATTCACTGGTTTTGCTCATTCAATTTCTATATGTATTACACATGTTGCATGTCGATAAATCAATCAAATCCTGATTTCTTGTGCAGTTAGTGTGCGCGCGATGTCAGTGGGCAGGAAGGGACTGGGCGTTGACCTGGATTCTGCCTGTACACCAGAAGACAAAGAAGCAGAAGACAGACTCGTCAGGACAGTTTTCAGTCTGGTCCGATGTGGAAAACTGGACGAGGTAAACAGTTGATTTGTCACGTTTCCCCAGTCTAGTTTGTGTCTCAGAACTTTCAAATATCCCATCATGCATGCCATGATCATCGTTCTAAATACTTCTGATGAACGTTTTCCCATCTACCTGCAATTCACAAGGTAGTTTTTTGCTGTTCTTGTTCTTGCAAGGTAGTTTATTGCCCTGGAAAAGGTGTATAACTCTCCTTCTAAATGTTTTCTTAGCCTCCCCCTCCCTACTGTTATCTTTGAGTTCTCGGTTGCAGGCGATTTCCCTGGTGTGCTCGGTGGGTATGCCCGTATTGGCCACGCCCTTCACATGTACAACTTCCTCTCCGACCCCTCGATGTCGCCTACCGATTGTTTGGATGACAACTACGATATTGCGAAAAGGAGAACGGTCTTCCTCACCACTATGAAGAAAATCGTTGACAAGGTATACACTGTACGCATAATATGCCGTTTGCTTCAACAATCAACATTCATATGACGTTTGCTGTAAATTGTCGCTTTGGTTTGTGCCATAAATCAAGGTGTACCATTCACTCAATACATCCACCGATAAATGAATGAGTTCCATCATTCATACACCAGTAATATTGACTGAATAGTCAGAATAAAAAAAAGGCTTCTATTTCGTCCAAACTTTTAGAAAGTTTGCTGTTTTGATAGCGTTTGACTTAATTCAATGAGACAGGGTTTGCATCATTTGAATAGACATTCGACCAAGGAAAGCGCTTCATTATACCAAACCATTCGTTGGATGTTACAGTCGACCGT
The DNA here is from genome assembly GCA_964036275.1 of Litoditis marina. Taxonomy (NCBI): domain Eukaryota; kingdom Metazoa; phylum Nematoda; class Chromadorea; order Rhabditida; family Rhabditidae; genus Litoditis; species Litoditis marina. The sequence goes on from CAXIWQ010000208.1 coordinate 233,246, forward strand.
ATCTCCCTTCACTCGTATGTTGTGGAGCTCTTTGTGTGGTATGTTGGATCCAATATATTCCATGGCAACTACAACTGAGGATAGACTTTGGTGTCTCTTCAATGCGGCAGTACACCAGAGGTGGGCATATTCAATATTGCAATCTTTATTCAACATATGCATGTACTCGGCACATGAAGCGAAGTGTATAAAATGGTATATAGCTGCTGTAGTAATGCTCATTCCAGATTTCAAGAGGCCTGTTTCCCAAGCAATTCAGCGGATGATATCCCTATAACCGTCGAATCTATTTTCGGAGAAATAGTTGCGGTCAGTTTTACACTTTCATTCCTTATGGAAACCGCGCAGGCGAGTATACAAGTATGGGGTTTCTGTCAACGCCAGCGCGTTTCCATGAGTGTGAGGCCAGTATCTTTCCAAACAGATCCTTCTTACCGAACCGATTTCCTACTCAAACCGGTGCGGAACCGAACAAAAACCCGATAAAACTTACGTAATCGACGCAGTTTAGTATTAATTATTTCCGTTGGTCCGGTTCACCTTTTAAAGTCGAAATATGTTTCTATTTTGGAACGAACTACGTGGTTAGGACATATACCGTTTGCGGACAGCTCGTCCCCACCTCAATACTGCCCAAATTAGGTCAAAACTTAAGCATGAACGTAGTAGGTTATTGTTCATACTAAAGACTGCATACAACCTCAGAGATAGGAAACAATTAAAAATAAGAACGATATATCACATTTTGCTGTAATTATCACAATTTTCATAAACTTATTGATTTCGCTCAAATACGCGACGACTAAATTAATTTTTCGAATGTATTTATAGTTAATTTCTATTCAGTAATAAATAGGCAGGAAACTTTACAAAATTCGATTTCACTTTGAAACCTAGTTTTTAGCTACTTTTGTGATAAAACATTGGGGGCGAGTTGTCGCGGAATCAAATAATCGATTCGATTTTTGTTCGGGAAAAGTTGGTTTTTCAAGAATGTCACCTGTGCGCACTGTGTTTCACTCTATGTGTACTGTGTTTGACGAATATCGTTGTGTTGCAGGAGGAAAAGTCTTCATATTTCCCCATCTACGGTCTTCTTCTCCGGGAAGAGTGGGCGGAGCTTATCGATTGGTTCACCACTCTTCTGAAACAATCAGTTGACGATCAGCTAATCAGATTCATGGCAAATGTTGTGACTATTGCACGGATCAAGAATCTGGAACATGACGTAGGTTACTTTCTTTTTACCGTACATTTTGGAGCGTGCGTTGAATTTAACTGTTTATTATCACTATATTACATCTACAGTTTTTTTCGAGTTTCAAAAGAATTATTTGGTAAATTTTAACGACGGACCTTGCTCATATGAAGTAGGACCCCGACAAAGACATACTTGCCTCTTCGATGTGTTCATTTGTACGATATTAGTACTAGTCGACCAGTTCATCCTGTGTGAACCCACGTAGTTGTAATAATTGCGTGATGGTTGGAGGGGACTCCGAAAGGTGGAATGTTGTGTTCAGGAGGAGAGTGGGTTGAGTCTGATCTCCGCCTTGATGTCTGGTCTGAGTGCGAAGGGTCTGTTCTCTCTGATCCCCTTCTACGCGACTTTCCTGCCGAGGCCGGAAGCAGAACAGACACTTCTTCACATAATGCACGGTTAGTTAGTCATACCTTGTTGTTTACAAAAAAAATGGATTCAAAATCAGTTCTAATAATACAATATCAGAACAGGGGAGCTGTTCGCCTGTAAAGGAAACTATTGTTGGAGAGTTAATCAAGGTTGGCAGTTGGCTTGCAGTAGAGTAGCTATTTGAAGCGCAATGTTTTCACTCGCGTTTCTCGTTCACTTACGAAGTAGTTTGTTTTCTCTTCCTTGTTTCAAAGATTTCCTCTCGAAGCCGTGACATTTTGCGTCTCGAAAACATGAAACATGGGGTGGAGCGGTTTGAAATAAATGAAAAACCTTCACAAACTATTCGGGACTTCCATCTGAAACAGCGAACAGCTGCAAAGACCTTTTATAATTAGTGTTGTTTTGTAACAGGAGCGAAAGGCGAATCAGTGCGACTGGAGTATCTGTCGGCCCTGGAAGTGGCCGGTTTCGACCGGGATACGCTCGCTAGTCTCTCGGCTGAACACCACGAAGAGGTACCCATTTGGCCTACTATTCAATCTCTTATTCTGCCTATCAACAGGCTGTATTTAGTCTCAGCACATTATATATGGGAATCGGACCCGGGTCAGTGTAGCGACCGCTGACTGCCAACCACTTGACAACTTGGCTGCGGGTAAATTATTCATTGTTTGTTTTTTTTCTGTAAGTATCACCAGTGCCTAGCTTTATGGTGGAAAACGCGTATGTTCATGGTCTGTTATGCGTGTTTGTGTTTTCCCAGTATAGTAGGTTTTCGTGAAGTATTCTTGCCTATCCCCATTATTTTCTCCATTTCCAGCACGACATGTCTTCCCCTGAGCGTATTGACCGTCTCGGTTGGCTGTTGTTGAATGGAGAGCGAACCATGGATCAGACAATCGTCCAGACCAATAATCTCATACGATTCTTCATGGGTCAGTTGACATTTAACATTTACATTTAAGTATTTTCTGTTGACATTTAAGTATTTATTCAGTGTGCACGCTGTTGAAAATATAATTATAGAGCAGTGGGATGCGACCATCAGTGGGCTGTGAAGTCAAATTGTTTCTGTGAACGTAGCTTCGACAGACGGCAATAATGTTTCATGACTGAACAGAATGAGAGGCTCAATTAAGAAATCTTGACCGCTGAGCCTGATAATATATCAGCTGTCTCAGCATTTGTTTCTCATTGTGAATTTTCAGATCTTTTAGAATACGTGTGAAACAATATTATTGGCAAGTGCCAACTTGGTGAATTGAAATTGTTAAGTTAATCGAGGAGCGAGAAGTGGGTCTTTGAAAGATCGTTGTTAGCGGAAAAACGGTCCATATATGTACATATATGATTAATATATGTGTTTTTTTAGTAGCGGATGACATGGAGTCGGCATCTCGAGTTCTCAACGAAACAATGGCCCTGTCTGCCATTATTTCGGCTGTTTTTGAAGCGGAAAACGGTGAGATTCGCGCACTCGTTGTGATAATGGAGAAATGGAGAAGCGACGAAGTTCAAATTACCGGCAGGGAATGACTTTTTCTCTCTGACAACAGGAAACTCTTGATTTTGTATCTAATTGCAAGTGAATGGGAGTGATGTATCATAGAAAGTGTTAAGTATCCTTTTCAAACCGAAACTAGGGTGGTTTTCACGGTTTTTTTTTGTTTTTCAGTAGTTTCATTGTAATCAATATATCGTTAAATAATCCGAATTTACAAAAATTCTTGAATATAAAATTGCTTTTTCGTGAATGCAAGCTTTGCGTTCTTCAGCGTGCTATTTAAAATATTAGGTCATGTAATTCAGATACGATACGCCATCGGCTATCAAACGTCAATCATCTCGATTCTGCTGTTAACCGTGAGCGATTGCTGTCATATACTCGAATAATCCTTTTTTATATAATATTATCACAGGGTTTACCACTCCCACACTAGCATCTCACATAAGCACAATGGTCGATGATGGAGTCAGTCCGAAGGCCTATCCTCTGGCAGACACTCAACTCTCCCAGAAGCTGCTTGATTTCATCCACCAGGCCATGAACTACAAGCAGTTGAAGAAGGGAGCCAACGAGGCTACCAAGACCCTCAACAGATGAATTTCTGAGGCGAGTTTACTTTATTTTTCGTTATTTGTGCAACGCTACCGAGTTCTGTCACTTGTAGCAGTTTTTAGCTACCTAGATATCCTATTACAACTCAGTCCCTCTTGTCCATAAGGATTTAAGATTTAAGATTTAAGATTTATTCGATCACATCACATTGTTGCAACGTGGTGCTCCTTGACTGCTCTCCAGATTTTGATGTCTCTGCATGCTCTTAGTATCTCTTCGCCACGGGTGGGGGCAGGGCGGACTCGACCTCTTCTGGCTGCGGTATTATAACCACGGACTGCTTCAACCAACGCATTTTTCCATCGGACAACGGGCCTACCACGGGACCGGTTACGATTGTACGGACACCATTCAGACACGATCAAGGACCATCGGGATTGAGGCATGTGGGCAATTCTGTAAGCAAAGTTTAATTCATGTTTGGCAGCTACAGTAGCCACATCCGTCAACCGAGTGATTCCGCGAATAACGGCACTTGGGAGGCGATCTTGTATTCGTTTGTTCAGCATTCCACGCTCCATTTTTCTCTGCACGACACGGAGACGCTCGATGTTCTTTTTCGAAAGGGCCCAGGATTCACTGCCATACAACAGTCCCGGGAGAATCACGGCGTGAAAAATCTTTGCCTTGTACCTCATCGGGAACGAGGGTGTCTTCAGAATGTGACGGTATTCGTTGAACGCTGCCCACGCTGAGGAAATTCTTCGGCTCAGTTCGACGTCCCAATTGGCTTCCATGGAAAGATGAACACCGAGATATTTGACTGTGGTTTTTGACGGTAGGGCATGACCATGATATTTCAACGGCGTGTTATCCTTCACATTATTCATATAGACGGATTTGTTCGGATTCATCTTGAGACCAACAGATTGGCAAGCTGTCTCGAATTCTTCCATCATTCTTCTAAGAGTTCTCTTGTTTGGAGCAAATATTATTCCATCATCTGCGAAGAGGAGGTGGCTCAGAAAACGACCGCCCACTCTCAGTCATTTTCCTCCCCAGTTCAACTTTCGAAGAGCGATATCCAGCACGGTGGTGAACAGACGCGGGGAGATGACATCTCCTTGACGAACTCCTTGATGAATTTCGATTGGAACTTCCACACCGTTTGCATCTATAGTTGCGGACGAGCACGTGTAGATAGCCTTCAGCAGCAGAATCAGTTCTGGATGAACACCGATAAGTTGCAGTGAAGACCATATTGCATCGTGATGTAGACTGTCGAATGCTTTGGCTAGGTCAACAAAGCAGAAGAAGGCCGGGATTCGATATTCCCTGCATTTTTCAATGACTTGTCGGACGATATGGATGTTGTCTGCTGTGCCATACTGCTTTCTGAATCCCCACTGTTCTTTGGAAATGTTTTCTTCCATCGACGGTTCCATTCTGTTCAGCAAACAACGCGACAGAACTTTGTAGAGAGTGTTCAACAGGGTGATCGGTCGATAATTCCCAATTTCAGCAACCTCGCCTTTCTTGAACATTAGTATCGTTCTCGAAAGCAAGAGGTCCGGAGGGAGGTTTTTCTCAGCCAGAATCAAGTTGAACATCTGGGTAAGATCCGAAACAATTGCTGTGCTTGACCATTTGACTGCTTCAGGAGGAATTTTGTCGTTTCCCGGAGAGGTTCCCAGAGTTGTCTGTCGGATAGCGAGAAGAACTTCGGACTCGAGAAAAGGTGGAACGGCTTCTTCAGACGGCAAGATTGTGGTTTGTTGCTGACTTCTGTTCTTGTACAGATCATTGTAAAAGCCTTGTACAACATCGGATAGACCTTGTGCGTCACTTCTCAGAAGGCCATTGGTATCTCGGAGATGGACTAGTCTGTTTCTTCTCCGTTTTCCGTCGTCCATTACTTTTCTTAGACTGGATCCATTTTGTAGTGCATTTCGTAGCCGATAATCCCGACGTTTACGAACATCCTCTGTGCGACTCCATCTAGCCAATTTGCTGTATTGCACGAACTGTAGTCTACCGGTTGGAGTGCTGTCATTTTGAAACGAACGACGCAAGTGAAGAAGGTCCAAGGTTTTCTGCGAGATGAATGGATTCCGCGACAACTCGTGTCCGCGCGTCGCGTGTGCGACAACTCGTCCCCCTTCATGCGACAACTCGCCCCCAATGTTTTATCACAAAAGTAGCTAAAAACTAGGTTTCAAAGCTAAATCAAATTTTGTAAAGTTTTCTGCCTATCACTGAATACAAATTTACCATAAATACATTCGAAAAATAGATTTAGTCGTCACCTATTGGAGAGAAAGCAAGAAGTTTATGAAAATTGTGATAATTATAGCAAAATGTGATCTATCGTTCGTAATTTCAATTGTTCCCTATCACTAAGGTTGTATACAGTCTTTAGTATAAACTATACCCTAGTTACTACTTTAATTATTAAGTTTTAACCTAATTTGAGCAATATTTGAGGTGAGGACAAGCTGTCGCATCTGCGGGGACGAGTTGTCGCACGCAACGCGGGGACGAGTCAGTCGTTGCTCTGTGGCAGTTTGCCGAGTTCGTCTCTCAGCTGGCTCTGCCAGACGGATTTGGCGTATCTTCCAGCCAGTCTGCTGGCGGGTGTCGTTATGAGACTGGTGGCTAGATTGGATGGACAAGGCTTATGGGTGGGTTGTGACTTTATTACTGTACATTTCGAAACAGTTGTAAATTATGTAGATTAATTGGAGAATTGGCTACAAAATGATACCGAACACGACTTTAGTTTATTTATTTGAATGAAAAGCGCAGGAACTCTGCGTAGTTTTGAGACTAGGTTGAATGGACAGAACACTTGAGGGGTTCTCAGATTCTCACGACATTTTGTGACCTTCAATTAATGACATTTGACCTTTGTGACCTCAAAATTTTGTTCACGGTCAGCATGGGTACTCGGCGGCATGGCTAAATGCTGTTTAGTAGCGGTTAGTAGGTGGCTAACTCCCAAGTTCTCTAAATTTTCAGTTATTACAAAATATTGAATTGCGGACAGCCTATGTCTCTCTGATCTGCAAGCTCTCTCATGAAGGAGTGGACAGTTCACTATCAGTTATAATGAGTACTATTCTTACAAATATTTTAGACTCACAACATGTACGCCATGATACAGCAGCCGGAGGACTGTTACGATCAGCCTGAGGCTATTTTGTGTCGTCTTCTACTCGTGGCCGAGAGAAATCGCGAATCCTATCAGGTACGGTAGTTTTTCTTCCGAGACCATTTTTGGGTTGTCTGGCAGTTCATAGTTAAGACAGGAGACAGGAGTGTTTTCGTTCCAAGATCATTTTTACGTTTACTGGCCGATAACATCGGGTGTGTAAAGTTAAATGGTTTTTGAGGTCCGACTTTTCTCCAGAAAAGAATGCTCTGTTTGACGCACTTGTGCGAGAAGTGAAAATGGGTCGAGTATCGAGTTTTTACAGTTCATGCCACCTATAATATAGCTTTTACTGAGAAATAATATACGGAAATGACCTGTTAGCACAAGATTTGTAGCTGTGCGCTAACCACTGCGCTATTAGAGAACATAACAGCCGGTAATGGAATCGAAGACATGCGCATACACAGCAAAGAGTGAGGTATACAGTACTTTACCGCCTTTCATTTGATAATGACTATAGTAAGATCAAACTACAACATATATTCGGTAATGTACTCGAAGTAAATTGAATCCCGTAAAGTTTGCATTCTAATGAGGCATGGTGCACTTTGTCATTGCACGTTTCTGAGTTCTGCTGTGTTTAACATGTTTCACGTGACTGTCTAATTGACTAACAGTCTACGTTTGATTCTTTGCAGATCTTCGCCCGCTACTGTTCGGTGGCGGATACGGTAATTGAGAAGACCGCGGACGTTCTGCGACAACGTGCGCGCGCCGCAAAATCGGCTCCAATGATGGAGAAGCGACGAGTCAAGTTGGATTAAGGCCAAATAGGGATGGAATCTGGGGAATATTATAGTTTTACGCGGTTTTATTGTGGCGAAACGTGAACTTTGATGGGTATTATCGATTCTGTCATGGTAGAATCTGGTGAAACTGAACATTCACGTAATATTATCGATTTTATCATGATAGATTCTAATAAAACGTGAATTTTCACGTGGTTTCATCGAGGTTATCGGGGTAAGATCTCATGAAACGTAAAATTTCACGTGGGCTACTATGTTTTTCGTGAAATTTTACGTTTTTCCATATATCACCCATCTTCTAGTGCCAAATTGCTTGTTTCATAGAGTGTTGTATAGTTTGTGAAGCTTCAACGGTTTATAGAGTCGGTTCGAGCATATTTGAAGGGCTGTTGAAGCTTCAGCAGTTTTATCGTGTTTTGAATAACCTTTCGAGATTTTATTTTGAAATTTAGGCTTGTTTTATCTGTACTACAGTGTTTGAAAATGACCACAGCCACCCTTTACTGCACTTTTCATTGTTTGCTGCTAGGTGCATTTTTTTCCGGTTGAATAATTCAATGGAACGGCTGTTTGTTGATAAAATGTTTGATCATCTTATGAATTGATGGAATTAACGTTGTAATGAACATATGGTGAAGTTTAGTCAAAGTTTCGCGGGAATATTGTTAAATAATACCAATAATATTGAGTCAATAGAAAAAGGGAAGAGAAAGAGGTTGGGAAAGTCTACTAGGGAATTTTATAACCTGGTCCCTCCTGATTGAAATCAGAACTGTGAAAGCTTGTCAGACTCCGTTTACAATCGGAGAGAAACCTGTCAGAATTTCCATGGATTTGTTTTCACACTGGATGGAACAACGTGGTTACTCGGTTTCGAAAGACAAACAAAGAGAGAGACAGAAAGAGTGCAGAGAAAGAGAGAGCTTGGGAAGTCTACCAGGGAACTTTATAACTCGGTCCCTCCTGATGGAAATCAGAACTGTGAAGGTTGGTCGGACTCTTTACAAACGGAGAGAAACCTGTTAGAAATTTTATGGATTCGTTTTCAGACTGGATGGAATGTTTTATTTTTTCTCGAAATTTAAACAGATTTTCGACCATCTTTATTGACAAACGAAACAATCCAAACGAGAAAATTCAAAATCGATAACGAGGGACACTTCACTTTCTATCGGCGGCTTCTGTTCCTTCGATTTCCAGGACTGGCAAGCTTTTGAATGAAATGGACTCCAGTTTCAATAGGAGGAACTGTTCCCAGCTCTGAAATTGAGAAAAAAACAGTAAGTGGCAGTATAAAACATTGACTGAGTTTAAACTGGATGGACAAAGAAACACAACGTTTTCGTTTAGCATCAAAAGCTGTGAACAGGTGTAGGTAACTCGAAAATAGGCCAAAAATGAGGGTAACTAGAAAATAGGCCAAAAATGGCATCAGAATAGAAATTGGAATATCAATGGTTGTAGTTAGAGCAATCTCAAACATATTTCATAAGACAACCAGTCACGCATTGAAAAAAGAAAAACACGTAAATTTCCAGTCTCCAATGAAAAGGTACAATCATTCTACATTTTTGTGCGCCCTGGGAAAAAGCAAAAATATTCTTTGTCAAAAATTACCTTTTCAAAATATTCGAATCCGTGGGGGATAAATCGTGCGGCAGATTTATCAGACAATGCATGAGAGTGGTCGGAAACATGGCCATGTCTTTGCTGCTACACTCAGCACACGAAAGCGCCGAAGCCGCCCAACGGTACAAGTAGAAAGGGCAGGTTGCACCCGACGGGACCTGTAAAGGCTGTCATCATCGATACATAACAAAAGGTTTATTAATGGAGAATAAATAGGCATTTTTCTCCACATGGGAACTAACCTCAGCAGCACACTAATACTGCCGGTTCAAACTTTCAATTTGAACCGGCAGTATTAGTGTGCTGCTGAGGTTAGTTCACATGACTGAGACGCCTATAAGAGACTTTAATTTCATTCAAGAAGCAGATGTCAAACTTTCATTCCTTCCGTTATGTGCTCAAAATTGCCACGATGTACAGTCAATGTCCGCTACTTTTATCACAAATTAATGTATCACCTGCTTATCACACTTGTGTGTGCGAAGGTAGTAGTTCAATTCCTCGCACGAGTGTGCTGAGTGTAGAACACATCTCAACCCACCCAGATTCATGTCCTGAAATTACGTAGGGTGGGATCCCAATCAAACTACATTTTTGGAAGAGAGAGAGAGAGAGATTGGCTGCGGCCTTCTGGACTACGTGCGCGTTCCCTGTTGTAGTTTGCTCGTCGCAGATACTCGGGTCAATTTTCATGAACGAAGTTGACTGTAGTCGGCTTTCTTCGATAAATGGAACAATTTATAGAAACAAGGAGCACCAGAGACTCAGAGCAACAGATCTCAGAAGATCAGAGACTCTTCAAACGTTCAGAACAACGAAGTATACACTTGATGGAAACGAATGAAACTGCAGGATGTGCATGTGGAAAATAGCTGAGCGAATTAGTTTTCCTGATTTACACCACCACTAAGACAGAAAAGACAAAGGTGAATTGATTTTACAGAATATCGCGTTGGGACTAGGCTACGATTGGAATGCTCGCGCTATCGGAAACGTGAAACTCACTGAGGAAAACCTATCGATAAATTGGCGACACGCGTTCTGCACCTCGCCGTGCGTCTTCGATTTTGGATCATTCCACTGTTTCACGAGAAAGCTGAAAGAACTTTTGTTAAAACGTGATTCTTTATTGCGAAATGGCTGTTCGCTTTCTCTGCTTTGCATACGATCAAAGTTTTCAGCCATCTAAATGATGCTGAAGTTTCATCTGAATAAATATTCTCTTACGCTCTATCGATGCAAACAATAATCTCTAGGTCATACTTATCCTTCATGATATCTTCTACGTGATAATAATATACGTCTAGTTCAATATACTTCTACCGACTATTTTTTTTAATTTGAAACGGCAAAACACCATTCTGTGGACGTTTCCGTTGAAAAGAAGGGAACTACATCCAAAACAAGAAAGTACCTCTCAAAAACAACGTCCGAGGTGTTACCAAGAAGGGGGATTAAAACCAGATGTAATCCAATTTGGACTTTGCAGCTCAAAGGCAACGTCTTCGTCTCCTGCAATTATGAATTCAACAGAAAGTGATACCATCGCTCATTCTGTTTTTGTAAGAGTTCTATAATCACATCAAATTTCACGCCATAACTTGGCTCAAAATTGACCGACTTTATTCAAATGTCTACCACAGGTTGGAAATGAAGTATAGAAAATTCGCGAAGTATTACAAAATGTGATTTGCATATTTGCTCTTCTTTAAAAAAACTTAAAAAAGGAGGCGCGCATTAGCCTGATCGAAGACAAATCACGCACAGCGCTTCGCGCTGCGCGCGATTCAGTTGTCACATCAAGCCAACTGTCACTCGAATTATCCGATTTTACAAGATCAATAAATTGTCATGATACAAGCTAGAAGCAGGTTGAGGGGTCAATGGCGCCACGCCGTTGAGAAGACTCATGCTTTAACTTTCAAAGTATTATAATTATCAGCAACTTCTCGTGCACTGTCTCAATGGTCTCAAAAACATAACTGAAACTCACCGTTTGGAGGGCTGAGGTCGGTAAGAAACGTCCTTTTGCCATTTGTCTCTGAAAATATCGTTTGTCTGATAGGTTTTCAGGTTACAGTTTCACATAAAACTTGTACACAAAATTTGAAAAAAAAAGCCACGGAAAAAATAAAGCTTGCTCACAGGTCGTCCCAGGTCCTTAAAGAGCTTGTTTTTCTTGCCTTCTCGGACAGCCGGCTCCTCTGCACTCGACGGTCTGGTCACCATCTAAAAGAAAAATATTATAGAAAAGTTCGATATAGTTTGGCTTACAGCGGTAGCGAAAATATATGATTATTCAGTCATCACATCAATTATGTGGGCCAAAATTTCTACCGGCAATTAACGGAATTGAATTACAAACATGATTGGACAAGGAAGCTTTCCAAAATTTTCTGTTTTTCAGGTCCTGAGATAGTGAAAAAATTTTTAACCCCGCCAGTTAACCGTTAACCATTCAAACATTTTTACAATTAACAATTTTTCTATTAACCCTTTGGTAACCCTTCTTCTAACGGTTTTTTGGGGCCATTCGCGGTTACCAAATGTTTAACAAAGGTGCCAACCATTTTTTCGGTTAACGGTCAACTCAACGAAAAACGCGGTTAAATAAATAATTCGCCTGAAATAGTACAGAACCTAAGAAAAAACTGAAATATTGTTTCTCGAAATTAGACGGCTTGGAACTTTTGTCAACGCAGTGTATCTACACTTTTTAATAAGTATACATTTTCATGAAAACAATGCAAATTACCCTGTTTGAAGCACGGATCAGCACCAGAGCAAGAGAGTTGGTGAAAGCGCACAGGTAGATCAGGATCGGAACGTGGTTTAGCAGCAACATCTGTGAACGAAATAGTTTTAGTACCATTGAGATGTGGAGAGCGAGAGCGAGAGCGAGAGAGAGAGAGAGAGAGAGAGAGAGAGAGAGAGAGAGAGAGAGAGAGAGAGAGAGAGAGAAAGATAGAGAGAGAAAGATAGAGAGAGAGAGACTACCAGAATGAAAGGTTGGTAGAGAAAAGGAGGGAGAACAAAGAAAAGAAGAGAGAGTGAAAGGAAGAGCACGAGAAATAAAAGGAGAGATACTACGAGAATGACAGGTTGGCAGAGAGAAATACAGAAAGAGGGAAAAAAAGACGAAGAAAGCGAGAAAGAGGAAGACAGAGAAATAGAGAGAGATAGGCAGACACAGTCTTCACTCACCATAATTGAATTGAGATCCATCAATAGTGGCAGACTTCGGCAGACTTCCGGAACGGTGGACTTCGATGGACTTCGTAGAAGTCCTGAAACACACAGTCTATTTGGCAATACTTGCCTGTACACGCGCATAAACAGGTGAACAGAGTGAGATAACGTGTGCACGATCAGTTCGACCGTCTGTGGAAAACTGCCTATTACAATTAACTATAGAATATAGAGGAGACAACGTTATATAAAAATTGTATTCATTGCAGAACACAAAAAGTTGGCAATATAAGTCTATTATAATAAAAATAATTATATGAGCAGTTGTTAATGAGTGAGAGACAAACAAAGAGAGCAAGTATAAAAGAGCGTGTTCCATGGTCAGTGTAGGTGGAAGAGTGAGCTCTTCTTGTCTTCTTTCCACGTGTCAACACCGCATTAACATGTTTCGCTTATACGTGCACAGTCGCTATGCTAATCACCTGCGAACGTGCAGTATACTTAAGTTTTTAGCTCTTATAATAATCATTATAGATTAGAACAGCGATCTAGCATAGCGCTTATAATAATTATTATAGATTAGCACAGCGCTTATAATAATTATTATAGATTAGAACAGCGAGCTAGCATAGCGCTCATAATAATTATCATAGATTAGCATAGCGCGCTGTGCGACGAGACATTACGCAAATGAGGAGAAGTTAGATGGTTGTACAAAATGTCCATTCTGCTATTTGAAGCGATCGTACTGAACAAAATTACCAGTAACGATGTGAGGTGAACTTCCCGGCGCCAACTAGGGGGCGACTAGGAAAAGCTGATTTTGATCCGTCGTCGATTCAGAAATTGAGATATTTTTTCTGCGCGGAGAGTTTGAGTTTACTTCCCAAGCGTCATTAACGATGGACTTGTACATGTTTGATTTTAAGCTGACCAAGACCTGACATAGGAACGTTGGGTCGGAAGCATATGGTGCGGAAAGGTAAAAACACTAACCCATAAGCCTTGTCCACCCAATATAGCCACCAGTCTCGCCATGAAACCCTGAAAAGTGGATTTACTTTTTAAAACATAGTTCAAGTTAAAAACACATGCTAAGAAGGGCTAATATTATAGTGGTAGACCATTTCAAATGAGCGGAGAACACAGCGCGTAAATTTTGGACAGAAAATTCATTTCACGGGAATCGAACCCGTGGCTAGTAGGATTGTAGTACCGCCACACTGTCACTGCGCTAAGTGGGCCAACGCAATGCTCTGGAAGAATAGATATGTGAACAACTCTAGATATTGAACTAAATAAAAGCATTCCTAGTCAGCAATTATGACGGTAGGTTTAAAACGTTTCAAGATGGTGGATAAAAAATAGTAGAGTAGTTAAAACATCTGTCCGGAAACTTTCAACTTTTTGAAAATGTTTAAAAAAACCTCCCATTTACATATTTCTTTGTTCTAATATCTTTGCTATGGTTTGAAAATAATCGTGTTGAATGATAGAGCTCATTTAAAAAGAATAAACCAACACTACATTGAAAATAGAATGTGAAAGCTCAATGCATTGGCAGAATTTCCAAAAATGGTATTGATTGATGCCATCTGCGCGCCCCTGCTAACACCCGGCCAACTCATGACACCGTCTTTTCACCCGATTATCCGTGGTCCACGACTATATAACACTTTTCGGCCAAGTTCTTATGAGACGTTGAATCACCCAAATGTTATTTAAACTACGTAAATTGAAACTATTCAACGTAATGGTTGATGAAAATGGGTGACTTCTGAACCCTTTTAACCAGATTTCGATGAAACCTTCCAATCGCCACAATTTGATATTAAATACGCAAAAATTGCCATCCAATCCGAAGTATAGCTTGCACATTTCCCAACTGGACTCTGGCAGCTTGCCAATGAATTTTCAATGCAGTTTTTGAACAAGTTGAAATACTTCTAAACAATAGAGATTTATGTGAAGGGTTATTACCTTTAGTTATAATTCATATTCACGATAACTTTCTACAAAATATATGCTTTCTTTAAATAACAGTCCCCCTTGGCACGCCGCCAACGAGTCTAGTTGGGAAATGTGAGCACTATACCTGCCCTGAACTTTGAGCAACAGGCGATACAACCTATGACGGACGATCAGATCAGCGATATATTGGTAAAAGAGAGAAAGAAAGAAAGAAGATCTTTAAAACAAAAACAAACTCACACAAGTCGGACATTGAAGGAGTCGCATGAAGGAAATCACAGTCGTCGGCTGCACTTTGAAGTCGAGCACGTTGAGAATCTGAAAAAATCAATACGTATCGTATTCGAATTCGATGTGGCTATATCTGAGTTTTGGTTTGATCTCTTCACACTAGTATAGTTCGCACCTGTCGACTGAGAAGCAGACTCAAAAAACGGCCAACATTTACATAGTTCATAGTACTATTTGAGCTTAGTGAGAGTATAATATTGGTTATTTTCTTGAACCAAATACGAGGTGAAATATTTCCCTTGTCTTGAGCGCAAGACATAAATTCACGTCGTGATATTATCTATGTAGATAAGTTGCCTACCCTCTCGTGTAGATAGTTGTGGCAGACATCCCTGACTGAGACCCCGTCGAGTCTGATTTCTCCGCTGCTCGGCTCATAGAAGTGTTGAATGAGGGAGACAATCGATGATTTTCCTCCACCACTGGGACCCACCAGAGCCACTGTTTCACCCGCACCCACCGTCAGGTTCAGGCCCTCAAACACACTGATCAAACTACAAACTACAAGACGTATGTATATTGTCCGTTGCTGAGTTGCGTAAAAATATTCTTAAGTCGCTGAAAACATAATACGACCTCGACCACATGGCCAGAGATACATCTGATTCTGATGTATTAGCTGCGGCTCTTCTTTCATTTAATAGCCCGGCATTTCGAGAATTTGAAAGGCTCGAGAAAATCGGGAACTTGTGAAAAAGTCAGATGAAGACACTTGAAAAAACGTATCTGAGAACATTAGAAATTAGAACGTACTCATACATCCTTACCACATAGGGTAAGAGGGTCAACGGTGGGAGTAGTTACTTTGAGGATTGGGTTGTTGGGTCGAGATGGGTACGTGAAATAGACGTCATCCAATTCGATTCGTCCGTTCACAACCGGACGCACTTTTCCATTCAGAGGCATTTCTGGCTCACGGAACGTGTACTCGAAAACCCGATAAAAGGTTGTAAGGAATAACATACGACGCTTTCAAACCCAGTCTAGATGAACCCACGTCTGACTCACTTTTCGGATGCTCCTACAGCTTCCATGAGACCAGAGAACACCCAACCGATTTGCTGGAATACGAATATGACTGAAACCGAAATAACAAATAGAAAATGAGCCAGCCGAATGTTTCCTTGAGTGCACGTGTGTCGATAAAAAGTTGATAATTAAAGGGGAACATTTGGTCCACACACCAGCCGGGTGTGACTGGTTCACAGGAAGAAACCCGGTTTTGATTGATTGAAATATGGCAAACTTCATTATTTTGCAAACGAAAGGTGAAAGGGTACGTTACCGGTGTTTTTTTCTGACTAATTGGACAACGTCAATCTTTGACAATGACAAATAATGTAAGATGATCACCGTTACAGACCTATCCTTGTACCGAAGATACGTGAATGAACGAACATTAAAATATAAAATCTTACTGAAGTACGATTTTGTCATTTGTGCTTGAAAAACGAGTACAGTTTGCCATTTCGTGTACGAAATGAAACAGACTCACTGCCAGATTATCTCCCAGTTGAAGTTGGTACAACATAAAGGTGATCACTGACCGGCAGAAAGTTTACCTGAATTAGTATATACTCATTTCAGCTTATTCTGAATCGAAGTTTGATATGATAACTTACTCATAGAATATCATGTCAAATTGATACACCAAGCTGACCTCTGCTATTCTACTATTTGAATTCCTATTTTAAAGTATGGCAATCAGTATTTTTAGGTAATACTTGAAGTTATCGTTCGGTGTGCAGTAATGAATCAAAAATGTTCGTTGATCTTCTTCCGTTTACACCAACTCACCATCCATGACAAGATGTCCTCCATAGAACAAAACCGCAATCAATATCACACTATCACACATTTCCGTTGTCCAGGTGTAGCCCATATAGACCAGGGCCCTTGAATACAAATAATAATAATAATAATAATAGTTTTCTAGATTAAACATTAAAGCCGTATGTTGCGTTACTCAAGGAATTATACGAACACAGCGTTCTCATAATCAACTGTAGAAGGACTGTCCCTAAGCTTGGGTGAGCTTTATTACCAGTTTCTACCACCCGCCGTACAGGTACCGCGATCACCACCAAAAGACCTCATACAATGAACCCATAGATTGACACTACTCTTCCCTAGCCCCACTTTTAAGTTGAACACATAGCAGAACTAACAATTGCGTTCATTTTGATATTTAAAATCAATTTCTCACTTATATAAAGATGACATAAGAGTTTAATTGATAAACAACCACTATATCAACATCGTCAATTCTGAACACCGATGTATTCTGATCATAACTAAGACCAACCGTTTATTTGAGATGTTCAGAGTCTCATCTAGGTGATCCTCGAATCGAGCTGCTTCCCGTTGTTCGGAGGCAAAAGATCTGCAAAATGAACAAATAAATAACAAAACAACCGAAACTGCATGGAGAATATTTAATATACAACCACAAGTAATAAACCGAATTCCCAGACCTCTTCGAGAAATATTCACATTCTTTTGAACTCGCATATTTAGAGAATACATCTGCACTCGGTCTATAACATTATTTTTGAATACTGCAAACACAACATATCCGCAACAACTAAACCAAGGAGTGAGCCTAGCTAGAACAAATCCGGGTACTGCCTCAGCAGCGCATAGTGCATTTTAGAGGAGTGTGGACATTTTCTCTAAAAATGAATCATTTCACGTACTAGACAGAAAATGGGTTCCTTCGTAAGAAAAAATAGCACATCTGTATGTTTGAACAATATCATTGGTACTGGCTTCAAAATAGGCTCACCTAACAGTTCGCATGGTAGACAAAACCTCTTCAGCGACATGATTAGCTTTCCCCACTGTATCTTGCACTTTCTCAGAAATACGCTGAAACAACTCACATTTCTTCTGCATTCGTGGATATAATTGATAAGGATCGGCTAGAGAATTTCGGAGACTGTCACAAAGGAGAGTAGAGAGGAATTACTTGTTATCACAGACCATTCATAGTCCCACTCAGTTCTATTGAGAACGCTAATAGTAAAACTACGGCGACAATACACTCCAAATGATGGATAGTGCTCACGTCGAAAAATGCTCCAAACTACTGGGAAAAGAAGCCGATAGTCGGCATGGCACTACACGTCATCTGAAAGAGAACAAATGAGACACTATTACACTTGAATAGTATTTCCCACGAGGAAGTAAACGCATTAAGGTTGTTGAAGTCGAACTCGAAACTCAAACTAGGATTTGTGCCCAGACACGAAAACTCATAAAGGCTCGCACACAAATCTCAAATCGATAGGAAAGTAAAATAGTCATGCTGGCCGACTGCAACGGCGTATTGGAGGGTCTCTATTTAACTAAAAGAGCCAACCAACTGCTCAGAGGAAACTCTTACGAAGAAAAACGGAAGAATCACTTTTTTTACGGCTTCCCTTTTCATCAATGAGATAGATAATTTACAAAATAAACTTGCATAGGATTCCGATCCAAAGTCAACCCACTGTAGCTAGTCTCCACGAAAGAACAGACGTGAATGCCAATGTTCCAATAACCATGACCATATTTCTGAGGAAAACATTTAGATTCGTAGAAACAGTGGCGGACACCGTTTGGCAGTCAGACGAGACACCATTTCACCTGCGAGTATCATCAGTTCAGGGACAGGAACCGCATAGGCCAAACTCGCACTCTTGATCTCCGCCTTGATGTCTGGTCTGAGTGCGAAGGGTCTGTTCTCTCTGATCCCCTTCTACGCGACTTTCCTGCCGAGGCCGGAAGCAGAACAAACACTTCTTCACATAATGCACGGTTAGTTAGTCATACCTTGTTGTTTACAAAAAAATGGATTCAAAATCAGTTCTAATAATATAATATCAGAGCAGGGGAGCTGTTCGCCTGTAAAGGAAACTATTGTTGGAGAGTTAATCAAGGTTGGCAGTTGGCTTGCAGTAGAGTAGCTATTTGAAGCGCAATGTTTTCACTCGCGTTTCTCATTCATTTACGAAGTAGTTCGTTTTCTCTTCCTTGTTTCAAAGATTTCCTCTCGAAGCCGTGACATTTTGCGTCTCGAAAACATGAAACATGGGGTGGAGCGGTTTGAAATAAATGAAAAACGTTCACAAACTATTCGGGACTTCCATCTGAAACAGCGAACAGCTGCAAAGACCTTTTATAATAAGTGTTGTTTTGTAACAGGAGCGAAAGGCGAATCAGTGCGACTGGAATATCTGTCGGCCCTGTAAGTGGCCGGTTTCGACCGGGATACGCTCGCTAGTCTCTCGGCTGAACACCACGAAGAGGTACCCATTTGGCCTACTATTCAATTTTTTATTCTGCCATTCAACAGGCTGTATTTAGTCTCAGCACATTATATATGGGAATCGGACCCGGGTCAGTGTAGTGACAGCTGACTGCCAACCACTTGACAACTTGGCTGCGGGTAAACTATTCATTGTTTTTTTCTGTAAGTATCACCAGTGCCTAGCATTATGGTGGAGAACGCGTATGTTCATGGTCTGTTATGCGTGTTTGTGTTTTCCTAGTATAGTAGGTTTTCGTGAAGTATTCTTGCCTATCCCTTTTATTTCCTCCATTTCCAGCACGACATGTCTTCCCCTGAGCGTATTGACCGTCTCGGTTGGCTGTTGTTGAATGGAGAGCGAACCATGGATCAGACAATCGTCCACACCAATAATCGCATACGATTCTTCATGGGTCAGTTGACATTTAACATTTACATTTAAGTATTTTCTGTTGACATTTAAGTATTTATTCAGTGTGCACGCTGTTGAAAATATAGTTATATAGCAGTGGGATGCGACCATCAGTGGGATGTGAAGTCAAATTGTTTCTGTGAACGTAGCTTCGACAGACGGCAATAATGTTTCATGACTGAACAGAATGAGAGGCTCAATTAAAAAATCTTGACCGCTGAGCCTGATAATATATCAGCTGTCTCAGCATTTGTTTCTCATTGTGAATTTTCAGATCTTTTAGAATACGTGTGAAACAATATTATTGGCAAGTGCCAACTTGGTGAATTGAAATTGTTAAGTTAATCGAGGAGCGAGAAGTGGGTCTTTAAAAGATCGTTGTTAGCGGAAAAACAGTCCATATATGTACATAGATGATTAATAAATGTGTTTTTTAGTAGCGGATGACATGGAGTCGGCATCTCGAGTTCTCAACGAAACAATGGCCCTGTCTGCCATTATTTCGGCTGTTTTTGAAGCGGAAAACGGTGAGATTCGCGCACTCGTTGTAATAATGGAGAAATGGAGAAGCGGCGAAGTTCAAATTACTGGCAGGGAATGACTTTTTCTCTCTGACAACAGGCAACTCTTGATTTTGTATCTAATTGCAAGTGAATGGGAGTGATGTATCATAGAAAGTGTTAAGTATCCTTTTCCGACTGAGACTAGTGACTGTGTGGTGGAGTGATGCTCTTTCCGCTCAGTTGTTGATTGTGCAGGCGACTCGCCCATTTCCGTCAGCGAAGAAGCGTTGCGAACTAATTTCAAGCGTTGCGAACTAATTTCATGAAAAGTAGGGGTCGCGAATTGAAAAACAGCGAAATACATACAAAACTACTAAAAACTAAACCAGAAATTGATGAGAATTTCGGAGGGATCGCGACTCTATAAAGGAGGGGGTGTCGCGAGAGTTCAAGAAAGATAAGAGACCCTTGGCGGTGTATGAGAGGAACACTCCGATTCGAACAAATTGCAGCTGTGGCAAAAAAGTGCATACCATACTAAGAGATATGCTGCATAGCCAATAATCCAATCGAGGTATAGCTGACACTGTACTTCTTTGATTCAATTGAGGATAATTACGAAACCAAATTCAACGGAGACTATGATAAATTATGGATAAACCAAAAGTATCTCACATCAATAGTTCCACCATTGTGCAAAGGTAGTCCGGTTGCTGAGATATGCTCCGGTACACGCATACTGTTGACTCTAAATTATTTTGGATTTTGCTAAAAACTTTTCACGCAACATATTCGTCGACAAATACAGGTTAGTCAAAATCCCACAAGAGAAGGTTAGGAGTCGAAATCTTATCAAACATGTTACCCATGTCCGCGAGTTCCATACTAAACAACTGAGACGTTATCCTGAGCATTAACCCTATCCAACTTATCTCCAACTTTCCTGAGAAAACAGAGACCTACCAGAAACCAGACGACAGAATCAGCTAGTAGGAAACACAAAAAATAGTACAGGAACCTTTCCAGTCCTCGCTTACTCACTCAAATAAAATGGAGGAATGTTCACATATGCAGCAGTCCAAAAAGAACACATGGAAGAAGGGGGTAAATGACAAACGCGAATAGAACAGCGGTTAAGAAGAGGATATGTTAGACAAAGCATTCGAAAACTCACAACTCAGCAAAACTCAAGCATAGTCTAAAGAAATGCGTAATGTGGTGGAATTCCAACGACATTCACAAATTGAGGTTGATTTAAAACTAAAATAAAAATTAAGTATGAAAATTGAATGGCGACTGAAAATGAAGCTCAATATGATCAGAAAACGGTCATATATAGTTTCCAGGTAATCAGTGATTTCGAAATACTGTCACGCGAAACAAAAGAGACCGAAAAAACCGCATAATATGTATTGTATATACATGTATTGCAAAGCACATTTCTCGCCTAGTTTTATTCGTAGAATTGTATTGATTAAGAAGTAGAGGAAGAGAGATGTCACTGAATTATATGAAAAGCTTATATGAATTAGTGATCTAGAAACCATGAAACAAAAAAAATGAAACAATACAAACATATAAACCACATGATTTTATAAATATAGAAATATCGCCGTTTTTCATTTTTCATAATGGGTGGTGCGCGCTACTGTGAACAGCGTGCAGTCATATTAAATATGTTTGAACGCATTTCAAAAATGTATGTTTTTTCAAGTATCACAAAAATTAGTTTATTCAACATTTATCACTAAATGAATTAGATAGTTATTCAAAATACGTTCGACTCAACAGTTTTACGTTCCGAAACATTTGTCAAATTAATACCAAACGTTGAATTTCGTACTTACGCAGTAAACGTCGTGCTCCCAAAACGGGATTTACGGACCCGGCACGTATACTGGGCAAATAGTAAACCTAACCAAAGTTTAAACATAACCACCGGGTAAACCTACCCACTTTCAGATTCCGAGGCAGATAAAACTTCTTTATTAGTCTGTATTATCATTATTATTCATGAACTTCATTTATATGCAATATTCGTAATTACTCAGGTGTTTGTACAGTCAGTTAATTCTTGTTTATCTTCATAAATACGTTCAAGCCGATTATCTAGCATCTTAGGAAAATAATCAAGCATATCTATCAGAAACCTTTCGATTGATTGAATTGCTAGGCATTGTTTTGGAATTTCTGGCTTTCAAAACTTAAACTCAAATTTACAAAATAGGTATTTCACCTGCTTTTCTTGCTCCATATTTTGCATTACCTCTCAAATGATCTGTTGAATCAAGATAACCTGCTCTCCAGGTAACTGAAAAAAACTTACTAACATTTCTACGAAGTTGATTTATTGATTGATTGTTACTTCTCATATCTTTTTGTAGACATTTTAATCGCTAACGTTTCTGTATCTCCCCTCACAATATTGTGCTAAGAGTATTCTTGATTGGTTTCAGATCTAGATAGAGTTGCTGAGAGCTCCGAGACCAAAACTGTGCGGGGTATGAAAGAAGGATCAAAAACTTATAGGGTAACTTATATTGTGCCTATATAGAGTTTTTTCGCGTTCAATTTATTGTACACGTAATCTGAGATTGTGTTTCTCATTACCTAACCTTATTCGGAACTTACGCTAAAGCACTTTTTGCCCAGTGTTTGTAATATCGGGAGTATGTTATCTGGTATTGATTTGAAATAATCGAAGGGTAGCTGCACATAACTAGATATAACGACGATTATATCACCAGTCCAAGATGTTCTCTCTTACTTACCATCTCAGAACTTGAGCTGCAGGATTTTTTGTTGACCCAACTTTTGTCATTCTCGGTATAAATTCACATGTTTTTATTCGATATATTACTTGAGTAGGGCGGACATTTTATATAGCTAGAGAAAACACGACCTAGCCTGACACGAATTGAAAGGTGACCAGTGTTATGTTTCTCTCTTGTTGAACTTTTCTGGATCTGCAGCAGCCCAATTCATTGCGAACATTTAACAGTCCATCTGGATTGGAGATTGAAGCAGGACCATTATGTGGACCGATCCCGTGTCAACGGTACTTCAAACTGCATTTGGAAAATGTCGCAGTTTAAAGGACGGAAGCGTCCGGATCGGACCACATGATCGTCCTTACAGACAGCTGGCCATTCACGATTCAATACATCAGAGCATGCAAAGAGATTTGCCCCTTAGAGGTTTGCCTTTCAGAAGCACATCTTTTGACACTATCGTCAAGTCGTACAAACAGGTTTGTTTTGAACTACAACCATGGTTGTAAATACGGTCTTAAAACCAGGTTTTGTTCGTTTTCGAGAACATCGTATCAACTGCAAATGTACTATTTCTAGTCGAAAAGTAGGGAATGTTTATAAAATCAAGAGAAACTCCACAGGAATGTCTCTATTTGCACAGATAACCAGACTGGGTGTGTCTCGAACATTTTGACTATAAAGTCGGTTTGTTTAGTAGATAAATGTCGTAGGAAACTCTAAAGATTACTGTAGAAAGTCAACGATCGGTGAAATGTAGTATAGCTATTAACGGATTAACCTTTGTGTATCTTATTTACTCTGTTCAAGGCAAATGGTTAATACAAGCATAGAAGACAGAGAATCTAAAGTCGGTTTGTTTAGTAGATAAATGTCGTAGGAAATTCTAAAGATTACTGTAGAAAGTCATCGATCGGTGAAAAGTAGTATAGCTATTAACGGAATAACCTTTGTGTACCCTATTGATTCTGTTCAACAGGCAAACTGTGTTTCGAAACAGAGTAGGAAATTGCTTACTACTAAGCGTACTTATTACCAACTACCCGGTGAGCATTTTTTGTAAGAGCCCCTTAAAGGTGGTATGACGATAGGTGTCACGAATAATCTTTTGCAGATTCCGTTAGTTAAAAAATTTGAATTGGAAAGGCTGCAGTAACCATGAATCGGAAAAAAATGTCTATTTTCTGATATAAAATCAGTTTGGTCGAAACTATGCCTGTTTACGTTCTCGATGTATGTGTGTTTTGATCTTATTCATTTTCCCTCGAAATTCACAATCCGTGTTGCGAGATTAAACTACAACAAAACCTTTCTGTAATCGCGTACTTAGTAATCATCCATCTCCTACAATCTAATTGAATAGTTTTCGAATACAGTCTCTATGACAAACACTCCCCTTGTAGCTTGTTCCCATGACTATGAAGAAGATTCGAATGATCTCAAAGTTCCATACAAACCTTCTTGAACCCAAAAGTTGATTGTAAGTTTCAAAACCCCTTGTTGTAGAAGTCAACATTCAGATTGTGTTCAAACCAATGTGTGTGGTTCGATTGAGCGAGCCAAATAAGAATAAATCAAATTCCGACAATTCCGAAGTGAAAGTCTATAACATGACTGGTTCTGTTAGTTCAAAAAAATCATTGAGTAAACAGAATCTCCGTTGTATTTTGATCTGGTTACAGTTCATAAATGACACAAACATAATCAAACTACTCAACACAGCAGGATTTGTCGAAATATACCATTGTAGACTTAATACCCTATAAACCCCTGTGTTTGTAGAACTTGAGGCGGACTTTAAGTTTTAGAGTGATAACTGACAAGATAGAAAATACTGTTACGATATTTCCTCGGTTTGGGTTGCAATAAACGATTCTTCGAGTGTTCTTCTTCGAGTGTCGTGAAACGCCTGAATGCCAAAAGACAGCTCGCACGATTCGGTTTCTAATTTTTGTCTTAGCAGTCTATACTTAGGCCAATGAGTGGTGGTGTGTTACTACAGTTGACGATATGAAATTTAGCCTTTTGATGGATTCTTGTCATAAACGATCAATTGTAATAGTTATGGTACAGCATCCATTTAACTCTGAACTCTATTCACTCCTTGTCATTGTCCCTGCCCTCAACGCTGATTTTGGAAACACTGCGTCGTACGAGAAGATTTGAATATTATCAACTTTTCTTGGCCTCGATCCAAACCAAATATTGACCGAAATACGAAGGCGTCAAACTACAAACACAGCAGATAGTAGATAGTACTCAGTAGCAGCTGAATAACAACCAATACTGTCCAAGATTGGAGGAATGAAAACTGGCTTACCATAGATTTTTGAACGTTGAATTCCATTTCAAGATGCTCTAATGTCGTTTATAGTTTGGAGTAACAGTTCGTTGTCTATACGTGCACGTCCGTTTGAATAACATTTTATTAGAAAAGAATTCAGTAAGAACATAATCTACGCAGGTTACCAACAAAACCGTGGGAAGACATGTAGCAAACAAACAATGATAGACTCAGCAACAATCATTCCTATAAAACAGCTAGAAATATGTTGGAAAAAAGTCGACAGAAGGCGCGAGGACTAACACGACAAATTTCCAGGAACCAAATTAGAAACCAAAGGGGAGGGTATATCTAAGATCAATTCAGAGCGACTGCAATGCGTGCTTGGCAGCCTCGATGCTCTTCACTTCGCCCAACAGAGACTCTCGCTGGAAAATACAAATACATAAATACGTTTGTATCCACCATCATCAACATCGCTGAATAAGTGTAAAAAGTTGCCACAGGTAAAAAAGTTGCTACAGAAGACTGAACAAGTCAATTTTGAAAACTTGAAAAACCACAATTCGGCAACAAAAAATTGACATGTGCCCCTCTGTTGTTGTTGTTGTTTGTTTACCTTCCCTGTGTTGTTTGTCCTGACCCCGAGGGGAACCTTAGTCTCGTAGTCTCCCGCTCCCTCCATCTCCTGAATCTTCTGGATGGCCTGCTCGTTTCTATCCTTCTTTTCAACCAACTTCGTCAATTTCTTCTTCATATCGATCACATCCTGTTAATTCAGTAGTTGATCATATATTTTTGCCTGAGAACATATTGTCGGCTTTCTTGTGCAGCTTGAATAAAAGGTAACCACTTGTGTGCTTGAATCCGCACCTTGATTTCACATTCATGCGTGAAAAATATCTTTAAAACGGTTAAAGTCAAGCTCTTCATTACTTTTGACAGTTGTGCGGACCTTTCTGCTAACTTTCCGAAACTCGTTACATTCGCTTCGCAAATAAACCAAGAGAAATCATCGACTCAATAGGTTCCAATCGGATGTTTATATAAACGGAATCAATAAGTTGTTCGCTTCTCACCTGCAGTGCGATGTAGATGGTACATCTGGAGAAAAAGAGTGAGATGAGCACATCCCGCGGGGGGCTTCTCAGACGAGAAAGAAACAAGCACAGCAACCTGCAAGTAATAAGTATGCAGACAAAGTTGAGGACCATTTATGTCAAACA
The DNA here is from genome assembly GCA_964036275.1 of Litoditis marina. Lineage (NCBI taxonomy): Eukaryota > Metazoa > Nematoda > Chromadorea > Rhabditida > Rhabditidae > Litoditis > Litoditis marina. The sequence continues at coordinate 259,471 of CAXIWQ010000208.1, forward strand.
CTCGAACCAGGTACGGATACGGTCCTGCTGAATGTACAGGTACAGTACACTACCGAGCAAGAAAAGCTAGTACAAGTTGTACAAGATATCAATTGAAAGTTGCAGCACGGAAGAAATAACGGCTTATGGGCTACAAGTTTAGTGTATATCCCCTACGAATACGGTAAGCGATGCCTAAAAACACAGCTTACTTTTACTTGACAGGTTTCGCATTTTTCATGGGCCATAAACACGATTGGCCAACGATTATCATAATATCAAGAATAAAACCTTATTGCTAGCAGCTAGTGTGCCGATCAAGCCGGCCAGTGCACTCAGAGAAGACTGATCGACCTCTGTCGAGACGGCTATGTACACTGGAATGGAAATACAATGAGAAACACAGAACAAGCCATCTCACAGATCAAAGCTTCGGTCAGTGCACGACCAGCATCGACATCGAAACGTGTCATAGCTGAATCTGAATAACACCAAACATAATTAGATTTGTATAAAAAAACGATGTAAAGTGAGAGACGATTAGCTTTTGAGATTGAACTGCATGGAATATAGAAAAGGAGGACAATAACTCAAGAGGGAAATGAAAAATGTAATCTCGCAATTTTCATGGGTCAAAAACATTTTGTTTTTCAGTGAAAAAAAAACTTGCAGCAAACAGTTAGATGAAACGTCCTAATATGATTATCACCATTGATTCAAAAATGATAACAGAACAGAGTACACTATAAGTTTCTTGAATATTCATGTAAAGTTAGCATTCTAATAGCCTAAATGTGCTTTTTGTCGTTTCACGTTTCCGAGTTCTGCTGTGTTTAACATGTTTCACGTGACTGGGCGATAGACTGACAGTATAGCTGATTTTTGTTTCAGTAGATACGTTTTTAGTGTAAGCGGACTTTTCTAAAAAATTTAGCATATATTTTTTGAATCAGTCTGTCAGGATGATCAAGAAAATTGCGAGATTAGATTTTTTATTTCCCTCTTGAGTTATTGTCCTCCTTTTCTATATTCCATGCAGTTCAATCTCAAAAGCTAATCGTCTCTCACTTTACATCGTTTTTTTATACAAATTGTCCTCATTTTCTATATTTCCGAAGGAAATAATGAAACAATAGATAGGAAATAATTAGCATCTAATCAATTATTATTAAACTTTTTTCAACGTAACAATGAATACTAAGTTGATTTGCAGAACATAAACTGCGTTAGAACTCTGGTTAGTAAGCATTCTCTCAGAAACCGTGATCAATCCTTGATTTCGGGCAGCGCACGTGTGGCGCCGTCCATTTTTTCTTCCTTCGTGACGATTTGGCTCAGTCGGCAGAGCAGCGCGCTACAGTTCAGTAGGCCGGGGTTGGAATCCTTTCACGGACAGCATTTTTGTAAAAAACAAAAACTGCGTGACAATTTCGGTTAGTAAGCCTGCTCTCAGAAACCGTGATCAATCCTTGATTTCGGGCAGCGCACGTGTGGCGCCGTCCATTTCTTCCACTCTTCGTGTCGATTTGGCTCAGTCGGGAGAGCAGCGCACTACAGTCCAGTAGGCCGAGGGTTCGAATCCTTTCACGACCACCATTTTTGCTTTGGTTCGATTAACCTTTTTATGGAGTCAGGATCTCTACAGATTAACCTAATTGCTTATTCAATATACTTTAAAGACCAAGGGTCACGCCAACATTGAAAATGAGACTAGTTCAGTATTCTATTCTATGTCTCCTGTTGCATAAGTACCCGAAATACCATTTTTCAATTCATGGTGTGCAAAATTTTTGATGTGTTTTTCAATATTTTTCAAATTCCCGCCGCGCTCCTAGTTGCTCCTAATTTTGGCAGTGTATCACGTACATGCCATCATACCGTACCTCAGCGGTTTTTGCCGCTCAATGCGATGCGGCGTTTTTCATATATTCTCGGTTCTATGTTATCATTATTGTTCTATAATTCTGTATTCTCGAATTTTCTTGTCAGTAAGATTCATTTGATTGGTATGATAACTTCTTTGTGAGTATATTCTTATCTTGCACGACGATTATACAGTCTCAAGTTTGAACAGAAAACTCCATTCTATATTTAAACATTTATCTTTCTCATCCGGTCTGGTGTCTTGTACCTTTCTCTACATATATTTTGTATTGTGTATGTCTTATCTTTGTTTGTTTCCAGAATAATGACGTTCGAAACTCTGCCTGACTACTAGGGTTGTTAAAAAATAAACTCGAACTCGAAAAACTCGAAATAAACTCGAAATTTCGAGTTTCGAGTTCAACTCGAAACTCGAAAAACTCGAAATTTCGAAAACTCGAAAAACTCGAAACTCGAAAAACTCGAAATTTCGAAAACTCGAAAAACTCGAAACTCGAAAAACTCGAAATTTCGAAAACTCGAAAAACTCGAAACTCGAAAAACTCGAATTTTCTGAAACTCGAAAAACTCGAAACTCGAAAAACTCGAATTTTTTGAGATTGAAACTCGAAAAACTCGAAATTTTCAACAAAAAAACTCGAAAAACTCGAAATTTCGAGTTCTGAGTTCAACTCGAAACTCGAAAAACTCGAAAATTTCAGAACTCGAAAAACTCGAAACTCGAAAAACTCGAAATTTCGAAAACTCGAAAAACTCGAAACTCGAAAAACTCGAATTTTCTGAAACTCGAAAAACTCGAAACTCGAAAAACTCGAATTTTCGAAAACTCGAAAACTCGAAACTCGAAAAACTCGAATTTTTGAAAACTCGAAAAACTCGAAACTCGAAAAACTCGAAATTTTCAACTCGATTAACAACCCTACTGACTACGGAAGGTGACTACATCTTACATCTATCACGCTTTCAAAGTGAGTCTCTATTCAACGTTTGCTTTTTGTTCGAATTTTTCGTCAAACTTCTTCCTTGCCAATACATTTGTAGCAGTTAACAAACTATAACTCGGTTATTTGACAGAAAACACCAGTAAGGTGGGAATCGACTACCCTACTAGAAAGAGCCCGTTTTTCGTTGAATTTACGATAATTTTGAGATATTTTGTAAAGAAAATTTGCAAATTCACTCGATATTGACTATACTGCCTGGATTATTAAAATAGTCGGTATCTAGCTCGAACCATCAGTACACCAAAACATTCATTTTACATGTTTTTATTAAAACTTTCAGACAACTAAATATTTTACATTGAATGTCTGATCTTCTAAACTCATCAGTGTACTAGACAGTGTACTAGAGCTTTCTCAAAACGTGTTTGAAAGATAATGTAGAGCTCATTTGACAACAAACACCAAAAGCCCTGTATCTCGAATACTGAATTGCTCAAACTTTTGTTCAACGTTGTACCCACCCTTGTAAGTCTGGCCTAATTGTATCTGTTTCAGGTTGTTAATCTTCACATCACTCACATGTCTGCCAGCCACAACGAAGTTGGTGGTTTTAAGGTAAGTCACGCTACACCGTTTTCAGTTTATACTTAAACTATCATTTTGTCGAGAGTTCAGAGCGTGAAATCACTCTGCGCTAACCTTATTCCACTACCTATTTAATCAATGGACCCGTTTTCGATGAAAAGTGAAGAACTACGACGTGTGTAGAGAACGTGTTTTGACTACCTTACACTCACTCTCAAAGAGAAACAAGTATTTTTTTGCCTCTTTTCGTTGACACTGTTTGCGATATTATATGTTTATCAGTCAAAATGAGTTACCGTCTAGATCTTACCTGAGTCGGCGTATAACAATGTACATATTTGCTATATAAATGACCCCGATATTTTTTCAGATGCTGCGGACTTCCGAGAGTACTTCGAGCATTCAGAAATCGACCCACAGGCAGATTCGTGTCTTTTTTTTATTATTGAAAGTGCAATAATAAACATATCATATGATTCATTTGATACATTATAGAACAACACAAACTAACAAAAATGAACTAGGTTTACATATAGCAACGATTACAGTAAAATATGAATAATTAGTCACAACACAGGCAGTTTTACGAAATAGTTTAATAAAAACAAGTGATTACTAGGAAGAGTTCTTACATACATCAGTAAGGGATCAAAAGAAGACCTTTTTCTTGTTTTCGGCGAAAAAGTACCCCATTTTTTCTGGCTATTCAAACACCTTTACTGGGGTATGAGTTCTAATTGTTTGAATGCATACATCATACATTTCAATGATTCCACAAAGTAATCTGTAGCCGTATTCACCAATATCCCGGGAAGGTAAAAAAGCTTCCCGCGCCTCTGGACCCTCCTCACCAGCACGCTATTTTCGTGCTCTACCTTCCCGCGGGGAGGTATTTTAGCGTCCCGAGGATTGGTGAATACGGCCACTGGTTACTAGATCACTGTTCAAGTACCATCTGATCCGAGCTCATTAGGCGAATAGGGAAACAAAGGGTTCATTGCGTGAGAAGGAGAAAAAGGAACCCCGTTTTCAACGATAATTCGTCAATTTTCGTGAAACATGAAGTCATTACGCAAACCCATCAGCATCTCACATTTGACAAAATTAGAGTCGACATTAGCATTGTTCCTGAGAAAAGTGCTTCAGGTATGAAAATACAGAAGGTGACTTAAACATACTAGATAACTGAAGAAAAGAAGAGAGGTTGAGAACCTATAGAACTAGTAATCATCATTTTTATTCTCTAATAAAAACCTAAAAACCGTGAAGTAGAGTTTTGAACAACGTATTGGCGAAATTCATTGAGAAATTTTGCCATAGAGTATAACTTTTTCTGTTCAACTTGGAAGGGACTCAAAATATAGTTTAGCACGCGTAAATAAACCGATCGGATACTATATTAGCTAAGAAAAACGGGTTACTGGAGAAATGGTGAGAAATCATTGTACCTTGTTGGAACTCGTGATGAACTTCAAAACAGAAGCAATATTGTCATAAAATACATCTAACCAAAAAAAGTAGATCCAGAGAGAATGTGTACGTGACCAGAAGACGTGACCCATCCCAACGGTTTCCATCAGCTAAACACAACAGTTTCCGATCCCATGAATAACCGCGAATGCCTCGACTCTAAAACATGAATAATAAGAAGTAAAGGAACCATTCGTAAAAGCAACGAGAATAACGCAAGAATTCGATCAAATTTCGAGACAACAACGTACAATCTTCCAAACCAATTTTTCGGGGTCGAGCCAGACCAACAATCCACACAAACAAGTATGCATTGATTGTAGAATAGAATATGAACGTAGAAAGAAAAGGCAAATCCTCTAATAATAATAATAATATTTCAAAAAATGAAAATAAAAAACGGGGGCGCTTTTTGCGAATCGCTCGCTGGATACGTAATCACCGTGGCGCATATTTGCGTATTGCGGCAAATTCAAAAAAATAAAACGTTACAGTAACCAGATTTTGAAAAGCATTTTCTCTTACTTTTTTTCTTCCGATACTGGTCTCAGTGGTTTCCGGCCACTCTAAAACCCACAAAAAGTGATGACAGTGAAGTTTGAAAATGAATGTTGGCGTGACCCTTGGTCTTTAATTTACTCAAACTACCAAAAAACAAAACAACAGCTCACTTCGCACACTCCGCACATCTAGAAGTGATTGTGAAAGCAGCTGAATGCAAAGTTTACAAGGCGATAAAAGGGCTCATTTTCAACCGATTGGTCCAAGATTTCAGATTTACACATAACTCTGCTTTTTCTAACTATATTCCAAATTTCAGACGAATCGGTTAAATTCGTCGGTTTTGCGGCCGCCGCGCCACGCCACGCCGCGCCACGCCGCGCCACGCCACGCCGCGCCGCGCCACGCCGCGCCACGCCGCGCCACGCCGCGCCACGCCGCGCCACGCCGCGCCACGCCGCGCCACGCCGCGCCACGCCGCGCCACGCCACGCGGCCGCCGTCGGAAGACATTTTTGCGAGACGATATTCAGCATAACTGTAGATCACTGGTCGCACATTAAATATCAAATAGCTCAATGATAAAGCCTTTCCTCCTCTATCTCTTTCCATCAAAATCTCAAAAATCCGTTCAGGAGTTTTTGAGAAAATGGCATAAAACCACTTTTGAAAGTCCGCAATGTTGTGATCAAAAACTAATCTGCGCAGCGCTTCGCGCTGCGCGCGATAAATGCCCTCTCGTTCGAAAATGACGACTGATAGCGAGAACTGAACACTACTTCTGCACTCAGTACTACAAACTAAAAACGCTCTGGCTACGTTCATACTTTTAGCCACCAAATTGGAAAGCACAGACGCGCGAGTCCAAACCAAAACTCAGCCACCAGGGTCGTTGGAGCCAGTAACCTTACTATATGCTTTCGCCCCTCAGAGAAGAATCTGATCAATACGCACCAGAGTAGACTGAAATCGCCCAATAATACAAACACGCTTTAACCAACTTCACATAATTCCAGAAACGAAATATAACTCAGCTGGCCACTGTGTTGAAACAACTGCATCATCCTACCAACTGGCAAATAATCAAGGACCTCCTGAGTTATTACGAATTGATGGTGACGAACGATCTCTTGAGATACAGTCACAAACTGTTACAAAATTCATCAATTTTCCATGATCGAGCTGGCGAAAATCAGCTATACTAAACCACAATACCCAAAATCCAAATTGTAGTCTTCACGTACCATTGTGTGCTACATTTGCCTTGTCCTTCGTCGAGCCACACCGTGTAATCTCTCTGAACGGAACCACCTGAAACTATATATTAGTAAACGTGATTATTTTACAAGTAGGCGGACGTCAGGCGTAACTTAAAACCTGTTCGACCGATCAAACTACAAAAAATAGCTCAGTATAAACCTGTGTATCTGTGCGAGGAGTTTCGTCTTTTCCGCGGTTACCACCACTGCCGGGTTCATGATCATAGACCGATGACTTGATACCCTTGCCTGCAAACACAATTGCTTGAAAAAATGCATAAAATACTCAAATAGTGGCTTTTGACTTCCTACTCGTCAAATGAACTGGCCCGGTAAGTCCTTTCAAAAAGCACAGAACGATTTTACAATATTGAAGGACGCCAGATACCAATATTGATAAATGACGGTGTGACACGCTGCGATTTACCGTCTGTCCAATGAATATTTTGTCAGTCATATATCCTCTCCTCACTTGCGTAATAGTTAGTCGCACAGCGCGCTATGCTAATTCATGATGAATAATATAAGATATGCTAATATCTAGCCTTGACAGTAATGCATTATTCCACTTTAATAAGAATGTAATTTTTTGTAATTCACAGAATTTTCTTCATTCTCATATGAAAGTTTTTCTCAACTCTTAAAGTTGATCGGAAATTCTTTTTGGTGTCCTACCTTCTTCAAGCTTATTCCGTATTCTGATTTCGAATAGTTTCGATTCTATTCTATCCTGATACGACTTATCCAGGAAGAATCGGCGAACTTGCGAGCCACTTTTCAATAACTGAAACAAGTTGTTAATCACAAAATGGCCGATAACTTTATACCTGAATTGTTGCAGAGCGATGAATGGTTTTTAGCGTCGAAGTTGGTGCAAAATCGTGTTCAGTTTCACCACCTGAATGTGATGTGACGAAGACTTGATTTACAACTGAAAATGTGAATGACGATCATTCTGCCATGAGTAGCAGGGAACTCTCTGAACAAAAATTCTCCTGCGAGGCAAAACATGGATACCATCAAACCAGCTTACTCTGAAAATTTTGACTTCCAACTGATTCTTCATCCCTTTCGGACTCCTTTCCAGTCTTACCGTAACATTCCCACCTATCTCCACAGTATAGTATTTTCTTTGCACTCTGTAACATAACGTGATTCATCGTTATTGCACAGGATATTAAATAATTACGTAATTCTCGAGATTGTTCGTTGTACTCTCATATATCGTTCGGTGAATGATTCCTGCATGTGTCTTAAACAAATGAAACGGAAAAAGCGTCAAACTAACTTTTCTAAAAATAGCAAACAACGAAAAGTCAATTATTGTTTTCTGCACAGTACTTCGTAATTTATCTCAAATGCAATTTTCCTCCAATTTTAATTTTTCAAACTTTTTGCGCAACTGGGGAATAAGTAGGAATCCTATCATGACTCAAAAATTCAGCTAAATTCGTTCAGTTAAGGCCTAGAGAGCCTGTGTTAACGCCGGACGAACGAACGAACACATGATGAAAGTTGGCGCTTTGAATGAAGCACATGACACCATAACTTGGCTCAATCTTGTTCGATTTCGTTCGAATTTGCTTGGAAATATGCTGTAAAAATATCAACAACACAAAAGTGTGTCGTTTTGCATATTTGAGCGTTTTGTTAGAATATTATATGCTTATATGTATAATATGACGTGTATAGTATTTCATGCTCCATTGCTTATGTTACTGTACGTATTGCATTATGGGTCTCGCCGCGCAGGCAATTCTGATTCACACTCCTTTAATATTTGCATCACGATTCGGGAATCTCGTTTATTCTTCATGTTTCTTCTTATGTAGAGTAAAGTGTGGCTTGTTTTTTTTTGGTTCTTCTAACCTTTTCTCGCGCATATAATATTTTATACTAATAAAGTCTAATCAAAGCGTTTTCGTGTTTAACAATTAGTGGCTTTCCACTATTTTACTTCTATTTCTGTCATCGATATTTATATTAAACAAACTTCTGTTTGTAACAGTTTCAGGGAAACACAATAAATGAAAGCGCGCATTAGGCGAACTGAAGACAAATCACGCACAGCGCTTCGAGCTCACGCGATTCAATTGCGTGATCAATATTAGGATAACTGATGAAATACTCACTTATACTCCGAGTTGTCAATCTTCACGGACAACGCCATCCTATGGGGCCCGTGTTGTTGATTTGAATTGCCTGAATTTGTGAATGAAAGTAAACATAACTGATAAATCATCGCCATCCTAATTCTAACATCGTTTCTCTCTCCGTTTCTGTTTTCGTCCGTAACGATTCATTTTAAAACAGTCTGTGCAATGATCGAACTCGTCTAATTTGACAACTTCACCTCGCTATTCATCCTATTTTTTATCTGGCCTGCTTTTCCGCAATCCAATTCTATCAAAAACAGGCGGTTTATTTGAGGGGTCTGAAGGTAACTTGAAGAAAAAACGTGCTCCTTTCAATTTACACCAGATTCGCTGTTGTACAACAGCAAACCAACGCCGCGTATCAAATAAGTTGAGAATAAATCAGCATCAATCAATTTGGTCCAACCTTTCTTGGTTCTAGCTTGAAATATGAGTTTTCCCACGATCGGCAACAGATTTCCAGTTACCAATTCTGCGTAATGATCCTATCAGGGTAGTTAAGAAATTTGAATTATGAATAATTTCTCTAGTATGTTGCCACTAACCTTATTGAATTGGTCTGCGTCCAAAACCACCGCTGGTCCGTTTTCCAGAGCAACGAACTGTGTAAGGTACTCCGTCACAACTGCAAAACAATAGGGTTGTTAAAAGCCAAACTCGAATTTCGAACAAAAACTCGAAAAACTCGTTTTTTATGAACCACAAGAAACACGAACTCGAAAAACTCGAAATTTCCGAAACTCGAAAAGTTCGAGTTTTTCGAGTTTCTAGTTTGGCTTCGTTTTATGTCAGGAATGAGAGACAAATGAGCATTTTATAGCACTTTCTCAGCTCTTTCAAAAATAAAATGATTTTTTTTCATGAATCCCGCCCATTGATGTGAAAAAAATCATAATTTCTCAAAAAATTCTCATTTTTTGTCTCGATATAGTCCGCAAACTCAAAACTCGATTTTTTCGGGACGCAAGAAACTTGAACTCGAAAAACTCGAAATTTTCAAAACTCGAATAACTCGAAACTCGAAATTTTACACTGGATTAACAATCCTACAAAACAACGAGCTTAGAGAATGGCTTTCAAACATAAAAGATCTATTTGAGTTCCAAGGAAAATACATGTCGAAAACATCAGGAAACGCACCAGAATAGTTGTTCAGAACATGTCGAGGAGGGCTCACTGTCGCCGATTCCATAGGTATGAGAGCATGCTGAAAATTACTATTTACATATTACAAAACAACTAATGCGGGCACATCTCGGACAGCTCAGAACATTTCCAACTTTCTCTAAATGCTATAGGGTAGAGACACCCCATATAAATTTTTATTTCAAGACCTTGGGAGAGGTCAGGTTTTCAGTGATCGAGTTTATCCGCATCGACCTGCTTGCAACTAGTTTTCAAATCAACTCCGAATCAGTCAGCCCCTGAAGTAATGACTAATGTTTCAGTGCATGTAATTTCGCAACAATATCATTCAGAGCGATAATTGATTAGCGAAAACCTACTTGATTCCTCATAGGTACATTGAACTTCACGAGAGTATCATGGAGGAATGAAGTACTTGTAGGCCTTTCCGCGTCCTCACACTGGGTGCAGAGCAGAAGTCAAATATTTCTTTGTGCTGTACTCGATCATTCAGAAAGATCAGAACCTGAAAAATTAATTGGTTACATTGGAAAAATATGGAGTTCTAGTTTTATCACTTTCAACAATCCGACACGTTCAACTTTCTATAACTATTCTCCACAAAACGTTGTATATTAAAATCTATTCCTATTAGCTCACATAATTCTATCTTTTTCGGGATTGAACCTGGGTAAGCAGGATTTTTCAAGATCAATCCGTGCGGCATGTTAAGCTGTGATAAGGAAATGAAATTAAAAAAAACATTCTTTTCAAATCTGAGGCGAGCTGAATCTCATTAAACCATATGAACCACTAGATTCCATAAAGGAGTCGAACATGCACAAGTATATCACCTGCTGAGGTAACGCTCATTTATTCCAAAGAAGCAGATGAAACATAATGAAAACTACAAACTAAAATACAAAATGAAAAGGTTGATAAATTTAATTATCTCACCATTATCTGTTCTTCGGACAGATCCCTATGAAACCGTCGAAGATGCTGTTTGTAGACGCCGGACTTTCGTTCGGAGCAAACGTAGCAAACGAAGATGTCTTCAGTTGCTGTAGAAAAAGCTGTTTTTTATGTGAGTTGAATGAAATTCATAACAAACGCTGATACTAGTTGACGAGAATATTTTTTCCTTCACCTCAACAAAAAATGTAGCAATGCGTCTTGTTGGGACCCTAGTGATATATATTTTATACTATGATCACACTATAATAATTATCAGACATAATAATTATTATTAGGGTCGCGTGTACTAAGCTCCGCCCAAAAGCTTCTAGAATGTTCTATGCCGTTCTATCCACTTCTATCCCTTCCATTCCTGGCATATTCTAGAAGCTTCCATGGCACTATATAAGAGTGGCTTCCGCTCACTCTTGGCTTTTCATTCTTCGACACTATTGTCTATTTATTCGCTGGAATAAATCTACTACTTCTCCCGCTGTCTTCTCACGACACAACAACTGGCGATCAGGATACTTTGGACATCAATTCCCGGATTCTTCACCCGTCCTACGTCTGAGTGCTGAACAAAGGATTGCTGCCCATATCGGACTCCAGCTGAATATCAAACTACGTGGACAACATGGCATCAGAAGCTCTGATTCAACAACTTCTCAAACAAATGGCGGACCAGCAGGCCCAGCTAGCGGATCAACAAGCCCAGATGAAGGACCTCATCAACAAGTTCTCATCTGGAACCGCTCCCTCAGCGCCCGTCGACACAAAGCAGCAGTTGATCGACTCCATCTACCGCAGAACCAAGGAGTTCAACTTCGACGCTGACAATGGCGAAACATTCGACGTCTGGTTCAAGCGTTACGAAGACATCTTCGAGGAAGAAGGCTCCGCTCTCGACGACGACACAACACGTCTCTAAAAAAACAATTAATTTCATATATGTTGATGGGAGGAAATGGGTGTTCCCCGGATCGTCACTGATTCAACACGAATCGGCACATGTGAATATGGTATCTTCGTGTTGAACACTGTGAGTGATTCATACAAACTTATTATGAGTGCAATTGATATATACTTGATTTATCCTCCAATTTCATGGACATACCTGAACTGGTGTGTTCGTTTCGAAACGCACGGTCAATGGAAATTATGTTAGACAGTTGACCGTTATTTTCCAATCTTCTCAGACAGTCTAAATGACGCAAATAATCATCCGGGACGTCAACTGAAAAAAAGAAGTCTTGTTTATACAGTCAAAAAAACAACGAAGAAATCATTGATTGAGCACTACAGGGCGGCGCGGCGCTCATAATTTCCTGCCATCAGAAAAGAGTGTAGAGTGCAGTTGAACACACAGAAAACGCCGAGTAGCTGAAGGCTCGTAGCCCCTACCAAATGGACCATATGCTATTCACAGCGGTATGATAAAACATATTCATGATCAACTCGAAGACGGAAAGCTAATGCATCCAGTCCGAATACAAATAAAACTCGGTTGAATGCATTTGCCCTCTTTGTCGAGAAATGAACAAAAAGTTGTACATTGTCGTTAATTTTGGGGGAAAACGCGTGAACGATACGTGCTTTTTCTGGTTTTTATTTTGGGAAAAACTGCAACCCGCTGTTGCTGGAGAAATATTTTTTACATAGATGTTGCGCTCTATGTTAAGGTAAGGTGTGGGGCTATATGTTGTCAACAACGTAATGGAAAAGGTTGAGAAATCGTCGACAAATAGAGTGAAGATTCGACCAAATGTGTCAGTAGGCTCTCGCCAGGTTACATTTCAAATGCGGGCTCCCAATTGGATTCAAATCTAACTCAGTTGCATACCGGGAGAATCATATGATGACATTTCGATCGGAACGTTTTTCAAGGTGTCGTCCGATGTCCACTCCACAACGTCGTCCCATCCAAGATAGTGCGGCGGTAAAGACTCTGGTGATGCATCGACTATTTCGGCCCTGGAAACATTAATGTTATCTTGAAAGAAAAGGCAAAATCTCAATCATATTTCGAACGCTGATTCCTGTGATGGGAAATGATCAATTCGTTCAATAATAATTTTTAATACTGCGTCCTTACAAGAAAGTGAAGGGAAACAACCATAAAGTCCTAATCAAACATAATAACTCACTGTTTACGCAATTCTTATTTGAGTTTAATCCTATGTATTCTCCACTCGTCTAACATTATTGAGTTTCTTCGACACACTTAGGGTGGAAATCTCTGCTGATGAAAAATTAAAAAGATGAACTTGAAAAGGTGAAAAGATGAAAAGATGAAAACGTGAACTTGAAAAGGTGAAAACGTAAACTTAAAAACTTAAAAGTTAAAAAGATTAAAAAGGTGGACGGAAGGATAATGACGAGTTAAAGATAGGGGTATGGTTGATTTGGATATTATGACCCCCCACCGGAGACGGATCGGGGGACCTCCGAAATTTTCATTTTACCATGCATGCGACGCGCGCACGCGACGCGACAAGGGGCCAAAAACAGACTCTTGCTTAGAACTCGTTTCAAAGTGATTTTCGTGACTCGATGCAATTATATAAAAGGACCCCCCAGCCAAACGGGATCCAGTGGTGTGGCAACTTTTGGAGACACGACGCGCGCAGGCGACGCGTCAAAATATAAAAATTGTCCAATTAACCTGAGAATTTCAGGGGTGGGGTAATCGAGTGTGGGATCACGAATATGACCATGGCGTTAAAGGAAACGAAGAGTGCAAAGAAAAAACATCTTAAAGTGGCTGAAACTTGTTGGGAGTAGGGAAACGGGTACGGGGATCACGAATATCGACATGTCGTTAAAGGAGGGAAGAGGTCGAAGGTCAAACTTCCAAAAATGGCTTAAAGTTGGTGAGAATGGCGAGTATGGGGATCACATTGAGATCAGGGCATTGGGGGTCGTGAACCTCGAATAATTCTGACACATTTTTTTGACCCTCGAATATTCCTGACACACTTTTTCGACCCTCGAATATCCCTGACACACTTTTTGGTGATATATGCTCAAACTACAATATTTTGTGACATAGATTCTTCCAGTTCGAAGAAAACTGACTCGACGAATTTAGACTTTTATTTTAATAAAAACCTCAAATAAATGGGGCTAACGCTAAGTTGAATCAGAAATATTTGAGAACAATCATAATTCTTCGACGCTCGAAAACCTCATCTCATAAAATCAAAGAAATCAATGAGATCTCTGATTTTCGAAACCATTTAGATTGAAGCGTCTTGTGGGCCTGGATCTCTAATTGTCCGATTGTCCATTTGTCCAACTTCAATTGTCCAATTGTCCATCTCATATGTCCATTTGTCCAATTGTCTACTTTCAATTGTCCAATTGTCTAATTGTCTGTTTCAAATGTCCATTCGTCCAATTTTGAATTATTTTTTAAATTTTTCTTTCTTTTTACTTTCTAATTTCTCAATGTTTCTTTTTCCTCACACCCGGGGGTCATTTTACGCGTCGAAATGTAAAATTTGACGGATTAGGATGAAACTTGCACAAGTGAGGTAATCGACCACGAAGTTCACAAATACGCGAATTAAAATCTGTTCAACGCGCGCAAAACGTGCACGCGACGCGACAAAAATGTCAACATAAGTGTTTGGGAATGAAACTTTGGGAACAGGGGTAGTTGATGACGCTGATTTCGAATATCGACATTATGTTAAAGGTTAAAGGTGGTGGGAGGCAAAAGTTTCATGGTGAGCAAAACGAGAATTTTCGAACTAAACTTGCAGGGCTAGGATAGTCGATCATGGACATAACGAATATCGATACGGGGTTGAAGGTGGTGAGGGGGGGGCTGAAGTATAAATGTTCCAAACTTATTCGTTTTGGGTCAAACTTTCAGAGAAGGCTTAGTAGACGATAGGGATTCTGAATATCGACATAACATTGAAGTCCAATACAATTCAAATTTTTTTTCCCATAAATCCAAGTTATTACTGCTTTTGAGGCCACCGTTTCCACCCGTCAACCTTAACGTTATGTCGATATATAGAATCCCTATCGTCTACTACGTCTTCTCTGTAAGTTTGACCCAATACAAATAGGTTTGGAACATTTATACTTTAGCCCCCCCCCACCACCTTTAACCCCGTATCGATATTCGTTATGTCCATGATTGACTACCCTAGCCCTGCAAGTTTGGTTCGAAAATGCTCGTTTTGCTCACCATGAAACTTTTGCTTCCCACCACCTTTAACCTTTAACATAATGTCGATATTCGAAATCAGCGTCATCAACTACCCTGCTCCCAAAGTTTCATTCCCAAACTCTAATGTTGACATTTTTGTCGCGTCGCGTGCACGTTTT
This sequence comes from Litoditis marina, assembly GCA_964036275.1. Lineage (NCBI taxonomy): Eukaryota > Metazoa > Nematoda > Chromadorea > Rhabditida > Rhabditidae > Litoditis > Litoditis marina. The sequence continues at coordinate 274,674 of CAXIWQ010000208.1, forward strand.
GCGCGAGTTGAACAAATTTCAATTCGCATATTCGTGATCTTCGTGGTCGATTACCCCAGTTGTGCAAGTTTCATCCTAATCCGTCGAATTTTACATCTTAACGCGTAAAATGACCCTCGGGTGTGAGGAGAAAGAAAATTGAGAAATTAGAAGGTGAAAAAAAATTTCAAAAAATTTCAAAATTGGACAAATGGACATTTGAAAACAGACAATTAGACAATTGGACAATTGAAAATAGACAATTGGACAGATGGACATTTGAGATGGACAATTGGACAATTGAAGTTGGACACTTGGACAATCGGACAATTAGAGATCCAGGCCCTATATATATCAAACCTTTTTACACTACTTTTACTTTGCCCAACTTCCATAGTGGCTGAGATATTTAATTTTTTTTCCAATATCGATGATAAAACAGTCATAATGTCATTCAGCTCGTTTGAAGTTCGAAGGTAAAAGATAACTGGTGAAAATCTGAAAACTCAGCTCACCATCGTGACGAGATCTCCAAACCAGAAATGAGCCAACTCGTGAGCAATGACGAGGGCCTCTCGTGCTATCTGCTTCGTGGAAGACTTGGCCAGGTCGACCAGGAGAGCAACTTCGCGGTAGGTGACGAGACCCCAGTTTTGCATGACTCCTTCAAATATAATCAATCATCAATGCTATACACCGTTAGGGTTCATTACAACCAACGATTCTCATCAAACGTATTGTCGTGATAGCATACATTCAAATCAGAGGTCACATAAATTGAAATAAAATACAAATCCATGCTGAAATCCGGGATAGCGATCAGGTCACACTTGGGGAGGGCGTGGGGAATTCTGAACCAGTCGTTATACCAATCGATTGCTCTGAAAATATGAAAGCTTGTCATACACAACTACACAAGTCTTGTCACGAAACATTTGCATACTGAACATCTCCAATGCTACCTTAATACTGAATCCATCCAACCATACGCACTTGAGCATTGCTACGGAAAACGCAGAATTTTGAAAACTACCCCCTCGTAGGGACGTAGGGTTGTCCAGATTTCTCCCTCTCGCTGTTGTTGTCAAATAAACACCGCCAAGGATCTCTATTTTCCCTGAAATCTCGCGATACTCGGTGTATGTTGTCGAACCAAATTTTGAATCTGCACCAGAAGCAACTAGTATGTAGTTGACCCACCTGGTAGATAGTTCCAGCGAAAATTGTGCCTGTTCTTCCTTTCCAGGAACGGTGTACACGCGCATGATAGTGCCACTCTTGGTTTTGCTCTAAAAAAATATTACAACAAATTACAAAACAAGTGAGAACCCAGTTACGAAAATACATTATTTCTAGTTTGGTTCGCTGTTTGGTACAAAGCACTGATCTACCCTGCAAACTGAACATACAAACCTCAATATACTCCAAGTCACCAACAGCGAACGCGACCAGATAAGTGGACATGATGGGGGTGGTGTTGTAAGTCACTACTTTCTTCTTTCCATCGGCAGACGGCTTTTCCGAACAGATGTCCTACAATGAGAATAAGATATATAGTTTCAATATTAATGATGATGAGCAGAGAGTATCGGCAAAACCGGAACCTAATCTAAAGAAAGCAAACTCTGAATAATTTTAACGAAGGAAACAATAAATTAAATATGCCAAAAATAGAACTTTGATTGAGAATCTCAGAAACGGTTTATAGATTTTGCAGTTTTGTAACTTCGGTAGGTGAATGATCAATATTAATGTAAGTGGGAAAGAGTAGAAGTCGTGAGAGGAAAGATGGAAGAACTTCCGACATGAGTAATGGAGAGGATTGTGTGTACTCACCATGTTGGACAGTGCAGTATGGTTGGCATCTACTTCCAGGGTGACATCGAAAGTCGCCTTGTAGCTTGGCTCATCCCAGCAAGGGAACGACTACCGGGCGTAGGTAGACTAAAACTATTTGTGTGAGAACTAGAAGTGGAAATGCCGAAACAAGTCAGTTTCCACACAATATACATTATTCCAAACTTATTAATTAGTCATTTATTCAGTGGAAGTGCTCTGTTGTATCGTCCACACCATTCACTACTTACAGAAACAACAAATCTTCAGCGCGACTTGAAAAAATAAGGTTATACCTCGAATTGTGTTGAAGCAAGGAACTTCTCCTGTCCATGGGCATGTCTGTAGCTGCTACGGTAGAATCCGTGCATCTTTTCATTCAGCCCACCAACGAAGTCGATCGATAATTTGACCTGAATGAAATTATGAGTGTGCACACATGCATCAATCAAGCGGAACTGGGCTCAAGCGGCTTGAGTCAAGCCTAATGGATCAACAAGTAACGATTAACTAGTATCCTGATCGTGACCGAATAACGACTAAGTTGGTAAGAAAATCACGAATGAGCCCGTTATGTAATTATTAATATTACTAATTGAGCTGGCAGAACGTAGCCTAATCACCTTCTGAACGTCCAGCATAGACGGCAGCTTCACAGTCGCCATATTCCACTTCTGATTGTAGGTGTGCGACAGATTGTCATGGACTGAAACAAATTCGAAATGCATGTAAATACACATTATTGTTATGTAAATACACATTATAAATTGTTGTGTGAACACCAATGAAAGATTTACTGCTGCAGTTCGATGCCGCCAGCTTTTAGTCCAGTGGGTTGACCAAATCCAAAAATGAGGTGTATTTTGATTATCAAACACATCAAAACATAGAAATTCAGAACTACACTCGAAACCCAAAGGGCTTAAAGTGAGAACATAGCAAAGAGATGACAGTCGGTCTGCTTTGGCTAGAGCCATATAAGTGACACCAGTTAGGATTGTAACCCGTAAAAATCGATATTTTTGCAACAGAAATGAAAAATTCGTTTTCGGCGAAAATATTCTATTTTTCCAAGGGGGTTTTCTGACTTTTCGGACAAATTTACTGAAATATGCATGGACGGCAAGAGTGAACAGCAACGAACCAGATCCATCGGCCAGCTGAACCTTCACTGTTCCAATCGACAAGGCCTGTGCATGGAACTTCAGAACATCCGTTGCCTTCGTGATGTCGACGTCGATATCCACGCGACCATCAAAAGTGAACCTAGAATAAATGTAAACATTAAACCTCAAAAACAACTATGGATCATTTCGTGATGCGGGTGAGGCGATTTTCAACAAAACATCCTGACATCGAATATCGAAGTGTTTGGGTTTCAGTTCGACAATATAGTCTGTTCCACCAATCGATGTCTTTCTACAGTAATCCGTGAAATATTCAGGAGGGTTTTTCTAATGAATAGTTCACCAATCCGGCTGTGAACCCATGGTTTGTAGTAGTAAACGTTCAGAAGGCTCTACCAAAATCTAGAGAAAATTCAAAAACGCCAACATAGTGAACGTTGACTTGAAAGTTTGAACAGATTACTGTAGAAGGTTATAAGTGGGTGAAACAAACTATAACAATAACGACCACTTCTCATCCATATCCATATGAAGATAAAAAAAAGGCCACTAACTTGACCGAATCGGGAGCTAGATAGATGTTGTAATGCGAAGGTTTCGCGATCTCCGGGAGACGTTCAAACTTTTCTTTCAGAGCAACTTCACAGGTGGCCATCTCTGACGTTCAGGCGCTGTATTGACGCGAACAAGAAGAGAGAACTTTCTGTTGCACTGAAAACTGTAAGTTATTACTTTAAGAAGTAAAAACAGGTAAAACAGGTGAGATATATATGAAGTATTCAAAATGACGCTCGTTCACATTTACGAGAGATACGAAACAACCAGAAACCCAGTTGACGTTGCTCCAAGAGAGTTTACGGAGGCACGCCCGTGTTTCTGGATATTCAATGTTCTTGGAGATATTACCAAGATTGGAAAACAATGATGGTTTGTTTGTTTCTAGCTAAAACCTATAGTGTTCGAGTTTTCTTTGCTTTCAGTGTTTTTCAATGAAGCTTTAGGCCAGGACATTCCTGTTTTGTTTTGTACGGAAATTACCAGTAGTTCGATAACATGGATATAGAACAAGCAACTCTCAAAGACGAGGCTTCAACAAAGAAAATGTTCAATTGTTCAGAAAAAATTCATCGCGGCTCTGAAGAAGGGTAGTGATCGTTGGCTCCCGATGCTGGTGCTCACCTGTGGAGTGGCCATGTCAATTGTGCACCGATCGGCACGAGATGTGATTCTGGACAGGTTATGGAACCAGTTTGACGAGCATGGTGGGTTTATAGTTCATACGAATTGAGAATTGTTGCGAATGTGTTATAACAAAGTAGACGATTCGTTCACAAATTTCATTTATTCTGACCAATCGTGGTGCTAGAAATGGTTAGTTTCAGTCGAATCTTACTTTTTCACTTTCCGAATGCTAAGATAGCTGAATACAATGTAATACAATATTTCTCGCTTATTCTCCTGTATCACTGAATGTTGTTCGCGTCATGAGGGCACTGGGAGTTGGAGAAAATAGTCTTCTAGGAAGCAAACGGCTATCCTCCAAAAGGCTGTCTGATTTGATTTGGATGATTTGACGGATAGTGGTGCCTGGTGCTAGAAAGTGTTAATTTCAGCCTCGCTCAAATGTATTGGTATTTTAATCAGTATGTTACTGGTTTTTCTCTTACAGCAATACCCATCACGGTGTCAACGTTCAACCATCGATTGGCAGTTCTATTGGAAAACGACAGTGACTGGTCGGCCTTGGACGAATTGGATCACTTGCTGAATATAAGGTTTTTAACTTTGTTATGGTTATGACTTGTTCAAAGTTGAAACTAATTAGCACAATTTGTGACAACGAACTATGAGAGATTACATATTATGGAACAAAACGTGCATGCAGCATCGTCCTATGAAAATGTGGTGGGTTGATTCGAAGAAGCGCCATTAAAGAGTAGTGCTGAGGGCTGAGAGGTGGTCTATTGCTTAAATCGTTCGTAACCTCTCTTGTGCCCGTACTACTATCTGAGTAATGGAATCGAAGTTATAAAAATCGTTCTTCTCTTTCAATCGGTTGGTTCTCTTTTCAGAAAGTTGGAACCGAACCAGGACACATTCTATTATCTGTTGGAACGTCTGGCACGACAAGGAGATGTTGAGTCTTGTCGAAATATGGTGGGTAAAGTTCAAAGTTTCTATGGGAATAGGAATAATAACCATATTAGAAAAGTTTTCAAATACACAGGAAACATAACAAAAAGGACATGCTGTTGTAAGAGTCGAACATCATCCCCTTGGAAAAATTTGTAGGTCCTGTTCAGGTAATCTTTCCTTTACGCCAGGAATTTTGGAATAATTATGGGTGCGCCCACTCCAGTTAGATGAAACGTTGAGGCTCCCCGGTCGGCTAACCGAGGTTTCCCAGCTATGATTAGAGCAGGGAAGTAAAGGGTTTCGGGTTAGAATGGAGGCTGCTAGTGCCAAACCCCATACCCTAGTAAAGTAGTCCGAATATTCAGAGAAAAAAGAAAGTGGGTTGCTTTTACGCAAAAAAAAGTTGTGTCTATTATCCATGCATCATTACATTTTGCGTGTTTCAATCTGAAAATGAACTACTTTTTGTCGAATACTCGGACTTTACTGTCATACACTCACAATGCCTCGCATTAGCCGGATACATGAATTACCCCGAACTATTGGCTGATGCTCACTTTTTCCCGATTCCGATTGTGCCATGATCATTTTTTGGGGTAAATGTTGAAGATACTAGGCAAAATTACTAGTATTTTGTATTTTCGAGGTTGCTTATGTTCACTTTTGGGTCATGCTCACCTTTTTGGTCCTGATTCGGAACTCATTTAAGTGTGATTAGCCGGTGGATCCCGAACCTTTTTGCGAGAAAAAGGGAGGTCCCAGTAGTTTTTAATTTTGAAATTTCATTAAAATCTTCATTTTATGTATGTGTTTTTAATGCTATGCTAGGGGGGGGGGTACCGGATCGAAATGTTCAGGGTGGTTCCGGTATTTTTGGAATGAGTCCAGCCTGTTGTGAGTGTATGTTTACTGTTGTACGGCTAGCGCGCGGGCAGCTGGGCAAGTATCGTGGATGTGGCCACTAATTCGTTAAATTTGAATTTGTTTAAGGTGTACGAAATGGCCCGACATGGCTGTGTGGTCGAAGCCAGGAACAACGCTTCTCAGGTGTATTGTTTCGCGTTCAATGGGAACTCCTTGTCTATTATACTTCATACCGTCAGTGACTGTCATTTATACAATGACTCCCTTGTCTATTATATTCATACCGATAGTGACTGTCATTTGTACAATGACTCTGATTTTAGTGATTAATTTTGGCCGAACCTGGGTATCGAACATGTGGACCGCCAAACCCATGAATAGTCCAATTTATCGAATACGAACACCCGATCCTAGAGAGTCGAAACCAATCTGACGGATCACCAACGAGGAAGTGGCATAATGTCATAACCTCACAGTTAATTTGTTGTACTGAAAACCCAACAACCTGTGCATGTAGCCCACTAGTTGTACCCCATCTTACGAACCAGACATGTTTTATGTTATGGGACGTAAATTTCGTTATTATATCACTCTCGAGTATGTAATATTTACCTTAGGTTGTAGGGTGCCTATAGGATGCTACACGGATAGTACCGGACTATCCAAACAAACTCCCTTCATACTTACGGTTGAATACGCCGTGCGGTTTCAAGTAACTAGTAGTACATTGTACACTAATCGATAGTATTTACCCAGACGAAAGATAGCTACTGCAGTAGTTTAGTGACTGTCATGTTTACATGACTCCGGAGAGACATTATGAGCTCTCCACAAAAGTGACTGTCATTCTCAAAATGACTCTTTGAAACAGTATATATTGACTGTCATACATATAATGACTCTTAGCGACTGTCATGTTTCAATGACTCTGGTACGACAATTCGAGATCTTCTAATTTAGCTTCTCATCGATAACGATTTCAATTCAAAGTCAGCAAGTTTTCCTGTTTTTTTTACTCCTTCCGAACGAATTTCTCACCCTTTCTAAGAAGTGACTGTGTTATATCAGAATAGACATCAGTGAGCAAGTGTATTCGATTAGACAGCGATTGTAGTAGTGCATTTCAGACACGAAAATTATAGTCACATGTTGTGGGCAATTATGAACGATTCATTCTATTATATTGTTTTTGGAATTAAAATAAAGACTGGTTCAAGAGAGTAAATAAGCTATTCTATTTCCAAATGACGATCACGTGTGATTGGAAATTCCTCATCGATAACATAAACTCCAATTTGTGATGCATTATCCATGAACATAAGGTGTTCAGACAAAAATTATATGTTATCTATAATTTCATGTTCAACGTGTGTAAAGTAACTATCAAACTGTCTTTGATCATTGTAATATGTCTTTTATCATGGTAATATGTCTTTTTATGCGTTCCAACTATCAAATTCCGATTCCGTTCTTACATTGCGTAGATTTATCGATTTCGAACAAAAACGCCGAGGCGCTGCCCATCGACGCACATTAGACGCCCCACGCACACAAACACGCACCGAAGGACGCACGACTGAGTATCACACCTCCGCAGCAGCCAATTCATTTCAAATTTTTGAGACTACTGTCGTATCGGCCTAAAATTCAGATATTATTCCAGCGTGTTTTTCCGAATAGGTTTTCAAAAATTAAATTAATTTTTTTTAAAATTTAATTGTTGTTTTTGAATTATTGAATTGAGCTATCAATGTCTTCTTTGGGAGCCTTCAAGGCTTCAGTTACTACCGCAAGAAATCGATTAACGAATAGACTCCAGGAATTTCAGGAATTCTTAGATATAGAATTTCCAATCGATTACGAAACCGAGTTATTTCATGAATTTATTGAGAATCAACGAATTAACATCGAACACTTCAACGATACCATTCGAAGCGAGCTATACAATCTAAGGAAACGACACGAAACACGAAACAGCTGTTGATTATATTGAGTCTTTGCAGGGTAACGTAAAAGATGTTTGTGTGCGGGACTTCGAAATACATTGCGATAAAATTGGTTACATTGAGATACAACAACACACAAAGGAAGCACTTCTTCATCTCCAAAATAGAGACAAATTAGTAGATGAGTTTGAAGAGAAAGCAACTCAACAACCGTCCATCAGCGACTTCAAGACTACATGTAGTGAGCTAGCATATGATGATCAAGAAACACCGATACTACATACAACCGATTACAAGTCTAAGGATCGAGCTACTGGTATACATAATCAATATCGTTTCAAGTCAGAACCTGATTTGAGGTCAATTAAGCAGGGACCTAATCAGGCATTACCGAACAGTTTCAATAGGTATCAAGTGGATGTCTCGCCTCTAGAGAGACAACTACAAGAGCGCGTGACGGCAAAATATTCTCCAGAAAACCCTACGCGACCTTTTGAATTCTTCAATTTCGATGAAAGAAAAGATCCGGGTAACACAACTAAGACTTCTACCCCAAGTATCGGGCATCATCTACATAAATGGGAACCACACAACGAACATCAACTAAGAGAATTAGGGGAGACCCCAAACCAACGAACGAGATTCACACCACATCAACGTCAAACATTTGGGTATACAGACCTCACACCTCAGCGGGATCAGCAGCTAGGATATTCAGCAGCGAGAGACAATAGAACCTATGATATGGGACCAAACAAAACCTCACATATGGATCAACATAAACGAGAAGTAGGATACAATAGAGATGAATGTTCAGTCAATGTCAGGGTACCAAAAATCGAGTTACAACCATTCAGTGGGGAGGTAGCAAAGTTTAGTTCATTCTGGTCTCTATTCTCAGCCGCAGTACATCGAAACCAACGATTAAACGACTTAGATAGAATCCTCCAATTGAAATGTCTCCTTCGGGGAGAAGCCGCAGAACTTCTAGAAGCGATTGAGCCTGAAGCCGAGATTTACCAGTTGGCTTGTGAGCTACTGCAGGATAGATACAATCAACAACATGAATTAAGATCGATTCTATTTGAAAAGTTACAAAACATTCCCCGGGCAGCAGATGAGGTAAGAGCAATTCGAACTACATACCTACAAATAAGAACGATAATGATACAACTTTCGAGATATGAAAAATGTGACTATTCCATAGCAACTATAAAAGCAATAAAAGAGAAGTTTCCCAGTTCCATAGTGAAAAAAGTGACAAGTCGAGAGTATAAATCAGGATCACCATTCAATCTAACGCAATTAATCAAAGCTATTGACGAGGTAGTCAAGCTACGGGAAGCCATCGATCCCATATTCGAAACGAAGAGAACAACTACTTTACTGACCGAAAGCGAACACTTAACAATGTCCAATTTAGCGAGAACCAACAACAATCGAGCGCATTCATGTATCCTGTGTGAACGACATGGTCATGAAGCACAGGAATGTAGAGCATATCCAACAATCACTACAAGGAAGGAGCGCATAAGAGATTTAGGTCTTTGTTTCATATGTTTGAGTAATGAGCACAGAGCGATTACTTGCAACAAGGTATGCACCCATTGCGAACGCCGCCATGCAAAACCTATTTGTTACGCATTTTTCGATGGGCGAGCACCATCTACGTCTGATCAGAAGCAAAATCAAAACTATAGGAGTAATGATTACACGGATACCAAGCAGAGAAGTAGTGAAAACGGTTATAGAGGGGGAAACCGCGACAACACAAGTTCATATACTCAGCGTAATCATCAGTCTCATGGGAACAACTATCAAACCAATTCTAGTGATTCCCCGAGATACCACCAGAACAATGACTATACGAGAAATTCCCAGCAGGGCAACTCAGCAGGTAAGTTCAGCAACGATGCGAGACAACAGTATCGTTCCAACAACCAAGTCAAGTATCCTTTTCGAATGGCCGAAACAACCAAACAGGCACATAAAAAAGATCACCAAGCATTCACAACCAATCTTCTATCGACCATCACATCTGATCAATTAGGTAACGACAAATCAAGAAACAACGACAAACGAAACGACAACGAAAAAGCGAATACTACGGTTTCTAATTTTGCTCAAGGCCTCAGTACAAACCAGCAGTATTGATGACATTTCGGGCAACAGTCAGAAACAAAAGTTCAGGCGAAACACTGAATGTCATAGTTATGTTAGATACTGGTTCACAATCTACTTTTATACGTACACATGTAGCTGAGGCCTTGAAAATAGACGCATTCAACCGAGAGAGTTTAACGATTATTGGTATAGGGGGGCATCAATCCAAAATTCAGAGCGATCAAATAGAATTTGAATTAGTCAGTAGTACCAACAACGAGAAATTTATCGAGTTACAAGCGAATACTCATAATGAGATAACTAAACCGTATAATTTAGACTCCTTGCCTCACATAGATAAAGAGTACCTTTACACGCACACTACCTTGTTAGAGATCTTGAATAACCCGCAAGGTAGCATTTGTCCAGACATTTTGATTGGGATCGATCAATTTTGGAAAATCATGAGTAACGATTACGAAAAACCGAATATCACCCTACCTTCTGGGCTAGTCCTCACACATACAAAGTTTGGAGCAATAGTTTCGGGAGTACCTAGTTCTGAAAAATCTATAATGGTTCAGTTGTCGCAAATTAACGAGAGCCATAACAAAGCCGAGTATAACAATAATTTATGGAGTTTTGAAGCGATAGGTATACTAGATGACCCTAACACTAACATCGATGAGAAAATAGACAAATTGGTCATTGAAAGATTCAATCAAACAGTACAAATAATCGATGATTTTACATACGTCAAATTTCCATTTAAACCGAATCACCCTCCAGTGGCGGATAATTTTGACCTATCCTTTCGACGATTAGAAGCTTTATGTCGGTCTTTGAGCAAAAAACCAGACCTTTTCGAAAAATATAACGAAATCTTTGAAGAGCAGTTACGATCTGGTATCTTAGAAGTAGCACCGGATACACCTGACGGAAAAGTAGTTTTTTATATTCCTCACCAAGTGGTTTTGAAACCAGGAAGTACCACCACAAAAGTTCGAATAGTACTAGACGCATCAGCACACGCACGCAATGAGATATCCTTGAACGAAGCGATGTACCCGGGACCGTCAATTTTGCCCGACATCGCAGGCATAATTCTGAGAGCGAGAACACACCGATTCTTAATAATTTCCGATATCGAGAAAGCGTTTCACCAAGTTAGATTGTTTACTTCTGAAAGAGACGCGACGCGAATAATATGGCTCAAATACTGGGAGAAACCTCCAAGTAGCGATAACCTGAAAATATACAGATATACTCGAGTTCCTTTCGGAGTGTGCGCCTCACCTTTTCTCTTAGCTATGACAATCAAATATAATTTAGAAAGTCAGAATAAGATATTATCGAACGATATCTCACGGAATATATACGTAGATAACATAGTCATTGGGTTTGATAACGAGACTGAGTGTTATACGTCATATATAGAATCGAAATCTATTTTTGAGAACATGAAAATGAATTTACGCGAGTATTTATCGAACTCAACCGAAACGATGAGATTGATACCGGAAAAAGATAGAGCGGAAACATCTAAGGCGAGTAAACTTTTGGGAGTAATATGGGACACACTAAACGACACAATTTCAGTCAAACTAAACATTGACGGAAAAAGATGCAATACGAAACGAGATATATCGAGTGTCATAGCGAGTACATATGACCCACTGGGATGGATAGCCCCACTCTTATTGAAATCGAAGATTTTCTTGTCTGACTTATGGACAAAGGGTAAAACATGGGATGACAACTTAGATGATACCGACAAACACCGATGGCAAACGATAGTAGACGAAATCAAGAACGCAAATACAACCATTCCTCGGATCACTACGACTCGAAATGAAAGTCTCAAATATTCTCTGTGCGTTTTTTCTGATGCGTCCGAGATAGCTTTAGGAGCATGTGCCTACATACGGACAGAAAACGATAAAAATGAATTCAGCTGCAATTTGGTAATGGCAAAATCCCGGGTGAACCCTAATAAATCGACATCGATGCCTAGATTAGAACTAACGGCAGCCCTGATCGGTACACGCCTAGCTAAATTTTTGATAACGAACCTCGATTTACCGATACAACAATTATACTTGTTCTGCGATTCACTACCGGCGTTGCATTGGATTCACACCAACAAAAAGTTGAAAGTTTTTGCTAAAAATAGAGTGAACGAGATAAATCAACTACGGACACAATTTTTAGATTCAAAGATTGAAAGTACCATGTTATACATCAAATCTAAAAACAACCCAGCAGATTGTATAACCAGAGGGTTAAATGCTGGTGAACTTGAGGATCACATTTGGTGGAAAGGCCCCTCATGGTTAGCAGGACCTCAAACCGAATGGCCAGACACTGAAACTAAATTCGACTCCTTTACCGATAACGACCCTGAAAGTTTGAAAGAAGTAATAAGCAATTTAGTATGTACCGAATCGAAACAGACAGAATCAGCGATTCCATTCAGAAAGTTTTCATCTTTGGAAAGGTTATTACGAGTAACGGATAAGGTCATTAGATTCATCAAGTACCGAGTATTCGATCGATTAACGAAGGATAATAAGGATAAACTAATTCGACAGATACCAGAAATCGAGGTTTTTGGACAAAATTCAACAATGGTGGACAAACTTAAAGCAGCTGAGATAGTTGTGGTTAGAGAGCACCAAAGAGAAGCAAATACGACAATTTCCAACTTTCGTACAAAATGGACCGACACAATAATAGATCAGCTTGGAATAGTGAGATTCAGGGGTAGATTGGGCAACTCCGAGTTAACATATGCAGCGCAGTGCCCA